>APFE030704693.1:55688-120651 GCA_000404065.3 Pinus taeda | reverse complement strand
GATGAAACGAATGATAAATTCATGCAAACAATTCTTACTGATGGTTGTAAAGGAAAAGAAACCTGATAAAACCAATGTATTTGAGGGCTGTAATGCTAAACAGAAAGCTGATTTAGAAAAGGTTGTTTTAGAGTATGATATGTTGTTTCAAGAACCTAAAGGTCTACCACCCAAAAAGGAAATAGTGCATGCTATTATTTTGCAGCAAGATGCTCCATTGCCTAACATTGGAATGTATAGGTTGTCCACTTTAAAGAATGCTAAAATCAAGAAGTAGGTGTAGGAGTTGCTCGAGAAAGGGTTCATCAGACCTAGCACATCACCATGTGGGTCACCAATTGTTTTGTGAGAAAGAAAGGTGGCTCGTGGAGAATGTGCATTGATTACTGAGCACTGAATAAGATAACAATAAAAAATTGTTATCCCCTTCCTCGCATTGATGATCTTTTAGATCAATTGAAAGAAGCTGTTTATTTTTCCAAGTTAGACTTGCATAGTGGATATCACCTAGTTAGAGTTGCAGAACAAGATGCATGGAAGATTGCTTTCAAGACAAAGTAGGGATTGTATGAGTGGTTGGTTATGCCTTTTGGCTTAACTAATGCTCCTACTACTTTCATGAGACTAATGAATAATGTACTCAGACCTTTTCTTGATGATTTTGTTATTGTGTATCTGGATGACATTATGATATTTAGCAAAACATGGGAAGAACATTTACAAGCATGTTAAGTAGACACTAGATGTTTTGAAAAGAGAAAAACTTTATGTTAAACTCTCAAAATGTGAATTTGGCAAAACATCTCTGAATTATTTGGGACACATAGTAAGGGGTGTCGAATTGAAGATAGATCCCTCTAAGGTGGCAGTCATTGTAAACTAGCCTAAACCCAAATCTGCTACAGAAGTTAGGAGCTTCTTAGGAGCAGCACAATATTGGAGAAATTTCATTTCTAACTTTTCCTTAATTGCAGCTCCCTTACATGCTTTAACAAGATTGAACAAGGTGTTTCAGTGGGGAGGCAAACAGTAGAAAGCCTTCGACACCTTCAAAGAAAAGATTAGTACAACACCTATACTAGCACTGCCTGATCTTCAAAGACCATTTGAGATCCAAATGAATGCTAGTGACTATGCCATGGGAGCAATGTTGACACAGCACAGTAAACCCCGTATGTTATCATTCTAAGACATTTAATTTTGTAGTAGTTAACTATCCTACATATGATAAAGAATTGTACAGAGTGAGAAAAAGTGGAAACATTACTTAATGGGCAAAGAGACAGTAATACATACTGATCATCAACCACTTCAATATCTACACTCCCAAACTAAGTTGCAACAATCAAGACACTATAGGTGGATGGGTTTTATACAACAATTTCGTTTAGTCATCAGATATAAAAAGGACATACACAATAAAGTTGCAGATATGTTATCTAGACCCATTATAAATGCATCTAGTATACTTAAGCATAATTTTGTGTTACATGAGAGCTACATTGAACAATATGCTCAAGATATAGACTTTAAAGATGTATATGAAACTTCAAGTCAAGGCAAATGAATAGAAGAATTGAATTATCATGTAAAGGACCAACTACTATATCATTGTGGGAAGGTATGCATTCCACAAACTGAAAGAGTTAAGATAATTCGAGAAGCACACACTTCTCTAATATCAGGTCACTTTGGGGTAAGTAAAACAGTTGCACAACTACAAAGATTTTGTTATTGGCCAAAAACGAATGAGACAATTTCTAGATATATAAGAGGGTGTACTATGTGTGCTAAAAGCAAGCCCAACAATAGAAAACTAGGCTTGTACACTCCATTACTAGTTCCTTCTCACCCTTGGGAAAGTGTTTCCATGGATTTCTGCCTAAAACTAGGAAAGGTCATGATTATTTGTATGTTGTTGTGGATAGGTTCAGCAAAATATGTATTTTGATACCTTGTAATAGTTATAAGAATAGCTTCGGCGTAAATCACATATAAATGACCTTTGTCGACACGTTTCGAACCAACTAGTGTGGTTCATCGTCAGGACAAGTTGAGGACACAGATCTAGCCTAGCAAGTTAAATAGACTGTGCAGAGACTCCAACGGCTCTATAACGGCTATTTTTGACCCTAGGACCCAGCCCAATTTTTAATAAATTTAATATTATTATTATTATTATTTCTATAATATTAAAAAACAATATTCTATTTCTAGAAATTAGTAAAATTAGGTGTGTTGACTAGATTTTTCTTTCGCAAGGTGATATGATAATACATTCTTAAGTATAAAGAAAATAAATTTATTTAATTTTCAAATCTAACCTCTTTTGTATAATATTAATATGTGGTGAATATAATAATTCATATAAACTCAAAAAGGTTGAATAGTATAATAATAGTAAGTAGTATAGTTTTGATACCTTTATTAAATAATTCATGCATATAAATAGTTTTTAATTCACTAAATAAACACTTATTGTTTTTATTTATTTTATTATTGGTTTTTGGAAATTATTATTATTATTTTTGGGAATAAGAATATGTAATTTATTTATGTAACCTAAAATTCTTCTTATAAAGAAATCACTTAATCAAATAATATATTTATAATAACCATTAATACTATTTTAGTAATATCTTAATATTATTTAATCAGGTAAAGTACTGGTTATTATAACTAATTTTTACTAATACAAAATCATCCAAACTAATAATTAACCATTAATATTATTTTATTAAAAACCATTTTAGTAATATCTTAATATTATTTAAGTAGGTAAATGACTGTTTATTATACCTAATTTTACTAATTTCTAGAAATAGAATATTGTTTTTTAATATTATAGAAATAATAATAATATTAAATTTATTAAAAATTGGGCTGGGTCCTAGGGTCAAAAATAGCCGTTATAGAGCCGTTGGAGTCTCTGCACAGTCTATTTAACTTGCTAGGCCAGATCTGTGTCCTCAACTTGTCCTGACGATGAACCACACTAGTTGGTTCGAAATGCGTCGACAAAGGTCATTTATATGTGATTTACGCCGAAGCTATTCTTATAACTATGACAGATCACAGAAGTCTCAATTCTACCTTGTAATAAACAGATTACAGCTGAACAAACTGCAAAACTATTCTTTCAACATGTATGGGTTCATTTTGGATTACCCACTTCCATTGTATTTGATCGAGACACCCAATTTATGGGAAAGTTTTGGTCAAGTATGTGGGAACTGATGGACACCAAACTGAAGAAAAGCACAACTTTTCATCCACAAACCAATGGCTAGACTGAAGTAGTTAACATGACAGTGATCCAGTTGCTCAGAGGATATTGTAGCAAGCATCCTAAGCTTTGGGATGAACATTTGTGTTATGTGCAACATGCTTACAACAAAGCAAAACATTCTTCTAAATAGAGATCTCCTTTTGAGACCTGTTTTGGTTTCACACCAAGGTCTCCTTTGGATTTTGTTTTTGGTAAAGACACCACAGTTGAGGGACACACTGATGTGGATAGGGCAACTAGGTTCATTGAACAAATCCAAGAGATCCATTAGGCAGTACAAGAACAACTGAAAAAGGGCCAAGCCAAATACAAGGCAAGGCATGACAAGCATCAAATGGAGCATAGTTTCCAAGTTGGTGATCAAGTCTGACTATATATCAGCAAGGACAGAATGCAAGGTGAAGGTAAAAAGCTAAAGCCTATCAGTTATGGACCTTTCAAGATACTTGAGAAAATTGGTGAGAATGCTTTTCACCTTGATCTACCAGCTTACATGCACATATACTCAGTCGGAAATGCAGATTGCTTGAGACTATTTGAACCTTCACTAATTGAGGATCCTGAAGAGAAGAGTCAATTGCCTTCTATTAATGACTTGTTACCTGAATATCTTAATGAATTGCAGGAAGACACAATTTTGGACAGGAAGGTGAGGACGACGCGCAGGGGAGAAGTTGAGTACCTCAGAATTGGGCTCAAGGGTTCAAAGCCAAGCAATGCAAAGTGGATAGAGATTAGACAAGTGAGACAATTGTACCCCGACATAGTCGATACTTGAAAACCAACTTTTGCTGGTCCAAAAGCTTTTTCAGTGGAAGGTCGTGATCCAAATTGGATCCATGAAAATTTCAAAGTTCTATGACTGTATCAAATCATGACAGACTTCAAAAACTTGTGAACAATGAGCTATCAGGAAGACCTCTAGACAATGGCAGTTTGTATCCATCATGGAACAACGAGGACCTCAGTCAAAGTGTGCTAACTGATGCCCATGGAGACTGCGCAAGACGCAAACTAGCAGTTAGGAAGTCCGGATCAGAAAACGAAGGCCGTTTCTGATATGCGCTAAGCGCTAATTGCTGGGCAAAACCCCTCGAAATGGAAAGGCCCTGAGCGCTTGGTCAAAAGGGAAGCCAGAGAATCGTGGGAAAAGTGCTCAAGCAAAAGGCTGGTCCCATGCTCCAAAACCAGCGGAATATTGGAGGCGTTTTGGGCGGTAAGCGGAATTTTCAGGAGACCCAGCGATGCCACATAGCGAATGATGCATGTCTGGTGGATGAGAGAGAAAAAAACTTCTCATCGTGGGCTAACATCTGAGCAATTCAATCATGCGATAAGAGTGAACATCGTAGGATCTGGGGGCTCTAGATCTAACGACAAAGATTGCGCTTGATGAAAAACTAGATTTGACGAGAGAAATAAGCTTCGACACATAAAGGTTGAAGTCCGATTAGACCGTTGAGTTGGCGGATGAATCGTTACACAGAGTAATCAAAATATCGATCCGTTTGAGGAAGAGCTGGCACAGTTTGTGAAAGGACAAGTGGCCACTTCCCTGTGAGACGTTACATAGTGGCAATGACGCAGAGGTAGGGAATTCCAAGCAAACAACAGTAGGCGATCCGAAGAGGCGAAAGAGGAAGCGAATAGTCAAGGATGTATTGGCTTTAAGCCATGAACAAACAAAGAACAAAAGGGGAGCACGGTAAGAAGAAGGACAAGAAGAGACAGAAGTAGACGTAGAGAGCCGAGCTGACCTGCAGAGCTAAGGCAACATCAAGCAAACAAAAGGCTTGAGAGGTTCAAGCAATCCCTATGAGGATATCTGTCGGGAACTGGGTACCAAATTGGACTAGTCCCATAAAGACCATTTGAGGTCGAGACTTGGTAAGAGGGAGTCTGTGCACTCTAGTGGCTTGGGGAATCCAAGAACCACCCTACAAAGCACCATCTGTTTCAGGAGACTCAAATGGATCTCCTTATTGTAAAAACTTTGCTTAAAGACACAATAAAAGAAGGCCACCACTGAAAGCTGGACCGGAGACGTAGCCCAGGAGGATTGGGTGAACTTCTTATTAATTTGTTGTGTTCTTGTATTTGCTTATTTTGTTTCTCTTACTGTTTTCCAGTGTCTGTGCATTTTGCAATCTTATTGATCCATTGCCGAAGATAACATAGACACACACCAACACATGAGTTTGTAATACTTTCATTCATTAATTAATTAACTGAGATCACTCATGAGGGATTTTTAGATCACCTATCCAATTTCCTGGGTCTGTTATGCATTGAAATGACCGATTGTTGTTGCTATGCATTGGAATGGCCAATTGTTGTAGTCGTATTCTGCGTTGAAGAATGAACTGGGAGATAGTGCATGTATATTTTTTGAAGGTTGTCTTGCCATGAATACTGTGAAGGATTTGTGCACACATATTTTGCTAGTGCATTGAATTTTTTTATGATGGTTGATGGTATGTATTATGGAATATGTTATGGTTGATGCTACCATGCATTGAATGTTTTTTTGTTGAAGGTTGTGGTATATAGTGTGTTTGAAGTGTTGATTTGAACATGGTGCATATATATATAGATATATATATAATGCTTGTTTAGTGAGTTGAAGTTTTATGTGCGTTGAGCCATTTTTTCTTTATGAAGGTCGTGTTCCATTGTTTATGCATTGAGTCTTTTTAAATGGGGCATATCTATATATATTGTATGGTATATGGATAATATGAAAGTGAGTTGATTTTTATGGTATATATGTATGGAGTGATAATATGTATCACATGTCATATATTATATGAGTGAGTGGTTTGAAAATTTATATGCACAGTGAAGAGTGAAGTTTTGCCAATTAATTCAGTTTTTCACCTAAATATAAGATATTAAGAAAATATAAACTATTTTGGAAATCGAAAGGAGATAGGCCTTTTTTATGGTGCATTCACTCATCTCCATAGTGGGAGTAGTTCTCATTGGAAAAGATAACTACCATGAATGGTCTAGGAAGAAAAAACATACCTTAGTTATTAACGAATTGTGGGAAGGAGTTTGTGAAGGAGAAGGAGGCAATCCTCCTGAGAAGCCCACCGACGTGCTCATTAAAGAAATTTTGAGGTCTAAAATGGCCCTAAAAGACAAAAATATACAATCAAAATTAAGTTTATAAGAACCAATAGGATTCAAGATGATGATGTCAACCATGGGGGATGATTCACCATTTTTAGAGTAAAAAGGTAAAAATATTAAAAGATAAAAAATACAAAACCTAATTTTTCAACTCGTATTTTCAAATTATCTCCCTATGGTTTTACTCAAATTTTGAGTGGGGGAAATCGTTGGTTTAGCATCCAAAGAGTACTCCCACTCAAAATTTGATTAAAACGGTAGGGACATATGTTGATAATACGAGTTAAAAAAGTAGTTTTTTGCTTTTTCCCTCTAAAATTTGACGATGTAATATAATATTATTTCCACCATTGCTTATAATATTCCTTAGGAGGCCCATTTTAGATCTCAAAATTTCTCTAATGTGCCATCTAGGAGAACAAGAACAACAAGGCCTATGTCTTAATTACAACATCGGTCAATGAAGAGGTGAGTCATTATATTACACCATTCACAAATGCTTTTGAAGCCTTAAAGAAGTTGAAGGATTTATGTGAGTCACACTCTTAGCTTGACGTTGTTCAACTAATGATAAAACTATTTAATTTAGAATCGAAGAATGATAATCCTCTTGCCTTAGCCTTTGAAATAAGATCCATTATGCATGACGTAGAAGCCACTGATGTTAAAATGGATGTTCCTCTCACTAATTTTGTCAATGTATTGTATCCAAATTGTTCCCATTATATTGAGTCATTAGAAGTTAGTGGAAAATTTAAGAAGATTTCTTTTGACTTTCTTATGAATAAGTTTGTTGAGAGAGATAAATATTTTGGGAAGAAGAAGACAAATGCTCAGTCTCCTGAGAAACTGTGTGCTTTGCAAAAAAATAGAAGAATTAGGAGCACGATCCTTCTAGAGGAAGAGGTGGCTGAAGCAGACAAGGAATGAATAATAATAGAGATAGGGGGTTAGACATTTCCAAGGAGAACGACTTGATCTTCATTGAATACAGTGTAACAAAAAATAGACATGATGCTTCCACATGTAAGATCTCATGGGACAAGATTAAATAGGAGAGGGGTGAAGAGAGGAAAATCATTAGTTAAAGGGAAAGGAAAAGCACCTGAATCCTCTCATTATGTTGTGGCACATTGCAACATTGGAGTAACTGAAGACTTATTTAATGCTTCACTTCCTTCATCGAAATATGCTTGGTTGCTTGATTCAAGAGCAACTTGCGACATGAATTTTAGAAGAGTTTTCTTTAAAGAATTCATTGACAATGTTGGTGGAATAGTCTACTTTGAAAATAAGTTGCATTGTGGAATTACCAATGGGACATATATGCATTGGGACCATCAGTCTCAAAC
Source organism: Pinus taeda (assembly GCA_000404065.3). Taxonomy (NCBI): domain Eukaryota; kingdom Viridiplantae; phylum Streptophyta; class Pinopsida; order Pinales; family Pinaceae; genus Pinus; species Pinus taeda. The sequence goes on along the minus strand of APFE030704693.1, from coordinate 112,875 downwards.
TGCGTGGTCTTCCATAATTTATTCTACGCGATGTTCTCTACCTCTCAAAGTTGAGGAGAAAACCAATCTATTTGGTTCATATCCACCAACAAGAACACTCCATTCATATATTTGATGGCAAGGTTGAGGTCAGAAAAGCATAAGATAACTCACTTGTCATGACTAGGATAGAAGAAGAAATAGTATTGAAGTTGCAAGGAACCTTTTCTCATGCACAACAATTTTCATATATTTCTCACTATGACGAAGTTACACGTCCATCTAATCTATTATGGCATGCTAGATTTGTACATTTGAACTATGACAACCTTCATTTGTTGAAGAAAAGTGGTGTTACTGGTTTTCCAACCATTCCTAGGAAAATTAAGCAATGTGATGATTGTATCTTAGGAAAGCACAACAAATAGTCTTTTCATTATTCTCATTCTAGAGAACGTAGAAAGCTTGAATTCATTCATTTTGATTTGTGTGGCCCTATGCACATTCCTTGTGCAAATGGTAATAAATACATAATGACATTTATTGATGACTACACCAGAATGTGTTGGGTATATCTATTGAAGAACAAATTTGAAGCTCTTGAAAATTTCAAAAGTTTTCATGCATGGATAGAAAATGATGCACAATCGCATATTGGTTCTATTTGTACTCATAAATGAAAATATTATAATTCAAATTATTTTGAAAATTATCTTCGCTAGCATGGGATCAAACATCAAATAATTGTGCCTTATAATCCCCAACAGAACGATGTAGTTAAAAAAATGAGTAGGACAATCTTAAATATGGTACGTTCAATGATGCTTTCAAGAATGTTAAGCTGATGTTTTGGGATGATGCAGTTCAATGTGATGTGTATATTAAGAATAAGTGTCCATCTCATGGTATGGATACATTCCTTCAGTGACGCATCTTAGGGATTTTGGTTCCACTTGTTATGCCTTGATACCTAAGTAATAGAGAAACCAACTCGGTGCAAGGAGTCAAAAATGTATCTTCTTGGGGTACTTTGATACCTCAAAAGCATACCATCTCTATGATGAAGTAAATAACAGGTTTACAATATCTAGAGATGTGATCTTTCTTGAATATTCTAAGATTGATAATTTTGTTGAGCGACAACTTGATCACTTGAACATATTTGGCACGCAAAGCCTTTTCAAGGTTTTGATAATGATATTCCACATCTTGAAGCTGGAATCCCTATACTAGATCAATCTACAAAATCTCCTTCTGAAGCACTCTCTCCCCTTATGAAGCTCCAATCACTAATCAAGAAGACATTTTGAGTGATATGATTGAAAGAATTGGGAGAATAAATCTTGATACAACACCATCTAAGTCAACTGAGTAGCTTGCGGGCTCACAAATACGCTTGAAAGTGTGCGTCCTAATGAGGTTGGAAAGACAAGGATAAGAAGTCCTGCTAGACAAAATGGAGGTGATGTAGACAATTTTGATTCACCTGTTGATATGGATGTTTCTTATGATTGTGAATTAAATTTGTCCATAAATTTCAAACCAACTTCCTTCAAAGAATATGATTCTCATAATGAATGAAAGGAAGATATGTAGAAAGAATATGATGTTTTGATAAAGAATGGTACTTGGGAGCTGGTTGATCCTCCCTTGGGAGCCAAACTAATAGGCTACAAGTGTGTCTTAAAAAACAAGTATAAAGGAGATGGATCACTTGAAAAACATTAAGGTAGGCTCATGGAAAAAGGTTTTGCAACAAAGGAAGGGGTTGATTATGAGGAGAATTTTTCCCCTATAGAAAAATGGGCTATCATCCAGACACTCTTGTCCTTGGTAGCTCAGAAAGGTTGGAAAGTCCATCAAATGGATTTAAAAACTTATTTCTTGAGTGGAGATCTGAAAGATAATGTTTTATTGTCCCAACTTGAAGGAATTACTGTGAAGGGTCAAAAGCACAGAGTATGCAATATTGTTAAATCCTTCTATGGACTTAAACAATCACCACGAGCCTAGTACGAGAAATTCAATGAGAATCCACTGAAACTCAATTTCAAACACTATGATATTGATGATGCAACTTTGCTTGTCAAGAAAGTTGGATTTGTTTTTTTTTTTAATCTTGTATGTAGATGATATTGTGATGAGAGGGAAAAATGAGAATTACATTGCATCCTCTAGCAGCTAAAACCACCCTCCAATTTTTTTCCTATGCTTCATTTTGGAGCCTCCCTTCTAAAATAAAGCAGCTCATCTTGCAATGACCCACGTACTTGTGCTTTGATTGAGCCTCATGTTTGCATCATGACTTGTGTTTTCTCACTTGGTTTACTTTCTAACCCACAAGCCGATCTCTTGACTTGATTTCCACCTAGTTTTGGGCTCACCTTAGAGAAATTCACAATCCTTGAGGGAAACCAGCCTTGGTCTTGGGAATTGCATAGTTCAAGCTGGCAGTGAGCCTTCAGCTCTAAAATTGCACTGAGCTAGTTGAAAACCATCCTTTAGCTTGGAAATTACATAAAGCATGAGATGCAGCCTAGAGCCACTTAGCCTAGAAATTGTGCAGAAGCCTCTTGTTCAGAAGCTACTCAGTGCATAAGCTAGTGAGTTTCCCAGTCCTTCCCAGAACTATGCAATCTCTCTGGGCAATGCACGGAAACTTTTCCCAAAAAAGAAAAAAATAATCCCTAGAAAAAAGGGATATATTTTATGTTGAAAGAATTTTACTCCTCTTTCCTTAATAGCTAGGATTTCCATTGCTAAAAGAAAATAAACAATTGTTTATCATCTTAGATTGCGTATTTAGGAATTGTATATCTACATCATGCGGTGAACCTTGAAAGGAAAACTTCTTAAGAAAGATCAACTGTAAAATAAATCTCAATGAACATAAAAATTCTTTGGAACCTAACGCACAACATCTAGGAAGTCTAGGCTAGAGATGTATTCTGGCGTCGTAAAGCCTGGTAACTATCGTTTTCATTGTAGGTTGGGTGATTCCTCCTCTTTGATACAACAAGTGCCAGTACGGACTTGTAATCCCATGTACCATCAAGTATATATTGGGAGACCACAATAGGCTGATATCCTTTATCCTTAGGAAGCTGTGTCTACCGCCCTATCGATCGCAATGCACTGAACACAGCATTCGGGAAGATTGACTACTGTAAATAAAAGTATATTGCAGTTTTGCAATTGGTTTGGTAATCCCTCTATCTAGATTTCCAGAGTAGTCACTTTCATTCCTTTTCAGACTCCTTAAAAGAAAAGGTCCATTTGAACACTTGTCACTTTAGGCTCATTAAAAATCGAAGGCGACTAGAGTCATCTTTAGCTTTTTGTTGACTCTTTAAAATTGAAAAGCAAGTTGTGTCAAAGCATCATAAATTTATTTTAATTGGAATAACATCACTATTCCCTCATTGGTCTTAGGTTGAGAAAATGGAGTCCACCAATCAAGGATTTCCCCTTAGGGGAAATCCTAGTCCTTTCTCTTCTTGGGGAGATGTTGGTGCTCCACATATGGCTACATTGTCCCTTCTAGGACCCACAATTGGCTTGCTAGTATGGCTATTCTCGACCTCTGTTGTTCAAAACACTGTAATTCCTCAACAATCAAATCAGCAACCAGATGATACTGAAGTTTCTCCCCCACCTTCTACTTTGTTTGTTTCTCCCTCTCCTTCTTCCTCTTTGCTTGGTGAAGCTAGTAACACTAAAAACCAAGTAACTGAGAAGAAGAAGAAAGGGAAGGAGAAGAAGAAGAAGAAGCCATTAGCAAAAGGGGGAAACCATGCGTCGTCTGGCGAAAATCCACACACTGCACCATCCAAACCTAAATCTCCATGTGTCATTTTCAAAGGAGACCACTATCATCGAGATTGTCCTTGCATCCCACGGATCTTGAGAGATTGGTCTCCCCGCTTGCACAATCTAATGTCTCCAACCTATGTCGATCATCTTGAGAGTACACCATCAACTAGTGAAAAAAAATTCAATGGACAGAAAGGAAGATCTAAATTTCCTTGTAGGCTATGTGAAGGCAGTCATGCCCTCCACCATTGTCCTTTCGTGGACGAAGCTAAAAGATTCTTGGATAACCATCCTGCTTCATTGCAGCGACTTCCACTTGGATACAAGAAACTCTTGCCAAGTCCATCGCTAGTTGAAAATATGACTTACACACCTCTGTTGTTGGTTGAAGCATCTATCATTGAAGATAAACCCTCTGAGTCCACACCGGACCAAAGTCAACAAGTTGAGATGACAGTCGACCCAATCTTGTCTTCAAAAGGTCCATCTTCAGATGATATAGTCTCCAAAGAGAATGAGAACGACACTGTTCAAATTCTTTTTGTTAACACAGAGTCCGATGAACATGGGGGCAATCTACCTGTTCCTTTACCACAAGAAGGAAGTTCGTCAGAGATTTATCTGGTCGTTTATTCGGTCCCTCCTCCAAGCAACCTAGTCATTTCTTTCGATTGGAATCTACTAGCGAGACCCGACCTACCATCCAATGTGCCATTCTGAATCATAGTACAAGCTTACAGAATGATCATGGCTGGCACTATCATCGATGAAGGGGCTTCCATGAGTATCATTTCCTCAACTACTTGGAAAGAACTTGGTTCGCCATCGCTTCTGCTTGAGATTCAAAATTTATTAGGCTTCAATAAAGGAACCAGTCGACCATTAGGGATCCTTCCAAATTTTCCTATAAATTTGAGAAGGAAAACCGTTCATCTAAACATGATGGTAGTCTAAGGGCCTCTATATTACAATCTACTCCTTGGGTGTGACTACATTTACATCATGGGAGCTATTGTTTCCTCACTCTTTCGGGTGATGTGTTTCCCGTATGAAGGCAGAATGGTCCAGCTCGTTGACCAGCTTTCATTCCCCAGTTCAAACATGGCTACTAGTCAAATTCCATCCCTAACTGGTCTTTTTGCACAAGGAATGTCTCATCAACCTCTAGTCCATCCACTTGATGATCGCGAGTGATTCAATGAATGTGACTAAACCCAGGGGGCATGCGCCTTGGTCTGCTTCGGTAGGAAAACCCCAGATATAAGGTGGGTTTCCACGTAGGATATATGACCAATCTGATACACCCATCCGTTTAGGAAAATGGGATGAGTTTGGAATAGTATTCCCTCATCAAAGGTTATGTGATTAGAAGCTCCCACCATTCACCTTTGTCGATTTCGATGGACAGGGCCAAAGAAGTGTTTTAGCTGCTACGTGGACGAAACAATCTTGCTTTAATGCAAGAAATTTAGTATGGTAACCTAGAAACTCTACTTTTATTTATATCTGGGGGCATGCAAACCTTTTCTATGCAAGTGAAAAGCAACCAGTGTAACTCTAACCCCGTATTTTTTACTAGCTTCAACTGCTTAAGTTAGGTGATTGGTCTAGTCAACCATTCACCTTTGCAAGGGCCGATGGCACCGACAAAGTAAAGGAAATGTTTCTCGACGAGAAACTATCCTACCTAACCTTAGTAGTTCATTAACCCCTAGGACAGTAGTTGGTCATTCCTAACTTGCATACAAAAGGCTCGGACCAAAGTTTCGCATGGGGCAAGCTCCCTAAAAAATGAACCTACTAATGAGAGACATCCTTATTATACGACTGGCATGAGAAGGTTTACGTGAAGTTCAAGCTCGTTAAAAAATAAACCTAGCTACGAGTAGGTTTATGTGAAGTTCAAGCTCATTAAAAAATAAACCTAGCTACGAGCAGGTTTACGCGAAGTTCAAGCTCGTTAAAAAATAAACCTAGCAATGAGCATATGTTTCCCCAGAGTTCAAGCTCATTAAAAAATGAACCCACTTTCGGTAAATAACCTTTGTGATCACATTGCTATCAGCGTTTGAGCCTTGGTCATGTTCTTACCATCACCTCCACTTTTTAGCCGATCATCTACCTCCACTTGATTGTTTACTCTTTTGAGGAACATCTGCGACGAGTGATTCTGTTAGCCACCTTCTTTACGCTGCCGTGATTGAAAAGTTCCTAACCTTACTTGGAACCAGTTTCTACCCAAAAATATCACTCGTTCCTCAAAAAACGAGTCTCCTTTAAACCCTTTTCAGACTCGTTAAATATGAAAAGATTGTCGAGCATTCCAGCTCGTTAAAGTGTTTGGAAATAACGAGTTTTATTTAAACACTTTTTAGACTCGTTAAATATGAAAATATTGTCGATCATTCCAGCTCGTTAAAGTGTTTGGAAAGAACGAGTCTATTTTAAGTTCTTTTTAGACTCGTAAAATATAAAAATATTTCCGAGCAATTGGCCTCTCTAGCTCATTAAAGTGATTGGAAGTGTCATCCCTCCTCTATATTTTAATCTTTTTGGACCTGAGGGATCATTACACAAAAAGATCAAGCGCTTGTCTTTTTCGGCTTGCTAAAGTGATCGAAAAAGTCACCCCTTTCATATTTTATACTTTTTCAGACTTAAGGGATTGTACTAGGAAAAAGGACTACTGCAGTTTCCTTTTCATCTCTTTTTAGACTCTCTAAAACTGAAAAGAACCGAGTTCTCTTTGTCATTAAAATCATTAAAACAATAGTGACAAACTTGTTTGATACAGACAAGAGCGAGTTTCACTATCACTAGGCTCGCTAAAACAAAGCGACAGGTTTTTCCGAAGGGAAAATTATAGAACAAGCATATGTTATCCTCCTCAAGCTTGAAAAAAATAAAGAGGTACTGGTCAGCAATGACTGGGGAAAATGGGAATAAAACTTGAAGAACTTCATTGTTAGTAGGTCGCTCTTGAACATGACACTTTCACTCCATCACCATGATTGAGTCAGGTTTGGTTATTCCATTCATTGGTCATATCACCATTGGTCCTCTGTACCATCCATTTTTTGGGGTTAACGCTACCAATCCATTTCAGTGTCACCGATATCTTCAAGAGAAGTCGCTTAGATAATTCACCAACCCAGCTAACGCCTCATCCACTGCAATACCTTCACGCTCCATTATTTCATGACCACCACCCTGAACCTTGTATCATTATATCGTTTCCACCTCCACCAAATCATTTGCTCCATTTCGTGTCGTAGATGTGGGATTCATTAAGGCCCTCCTACAAAAAGTCACTTCTTGTCAACATCAGCTCATTATCCAAGAAGTTGACTTAGGAACAACCCTTTCAGTACTTTGAAGCTTGCATGCCTCAATGGCAAGTTTACATCAATGGCCTTCAACTGAAAGATTTTACGTGGTGTTCGACATCGACTCATGTATTCACACCATGTGAATTGTACTACAGTACCTTGAGGGTCATTATCATTATCGGTGATTCCTCTCGCACCTGTTAACAACTTACATCATTGGCTGGTAATCAGGCAATGCATTTCCATGTTCGACACCAAAACATCTTTTCACATGGATCGACTTGTACTTTGGGCGAAGATTGAATGAGTTTGAAGACCTTGGATCTAGTTTCATTGATCCAGCTGTGATATATTTAGGAAAATAAAGACATCAAATGCACTTCATAGCTACACAGATAATCATGCAAGCTAAGGGATGATGGTTGTACGAGAATCATTAATCTGCCACACAGACGGTTGTCTGTCCTATGTACATGAAAATGAATTATAAAGCTAAGCATGGTAATGCCCATCTCAGCTAGATCATGAAAATATTATGAAGATAATGTATTGTATTGTATCTTATTACAGGTCACCTTCCAGTTCGAAAAACCTTAGATCCTCATGATAAAGCATTTCACCCAACATCAGAAGATTTACAACCTCATGCTTTAGGGGGAAACTTTTATAGACATATTTGGGCACTGCAACCCCAATCACATATGTCCATAAACCAAGGACTTTTAAACCCCTAAAAGTGTTGTTTCATACCCTAAAGGAACAAGGTCAACTGATTACATCATTTCCCAGAAGTTCTCCCTGAAAAACTACTTAGAACTGGTCAAAACTGGACCATCTCACCTGCTCCATGGTCAGGGTGCGATGCATACTGAAAAGCCCTTCTATAGGGTGTGATGGGCGAGAGTAGACAAATGGCAGAGGCAGTTGTCTAGGTGGAAACTCAAAGAAACTTCTAGAAAATGCTCATATGACACTTGCCTCTCTAAATTCGCCCAAGGATGAGTAAGAGATCATGAAATCTCCAAGTGGAACCAAGAAATGTCAGTGAAATGACACGAATCAAAATCCCAAAAGCTGACTCGCCCACCTACAAATATCTATATAGATCCCTCATCCTAGAGATCCAGGAGGCTGGAATTTTGTATTTTGTAAGGAAGTGCTATTGGTTTATCTATGAAGCATTGTATTGTTGGATGATCTAGCTTTTCATAAGGTGAAGAGGGCTTTCATGCTGGGAGGATGGCATTGGATCAGACAACTTGTTTGTAATCCTCTCTTCTACTACTTCTATCAATAAAGCTATTCGAGTTTTCCTCCATATACTTGTATATTTTTGAATCTTGTATTTGTGTATACATTTGTATGGTTAATATGCATATGATCCTATATTGTTTATGGTTATAGATCTTTATGCTTTGATGGTATTTTGTTGCTTTGACTCTATAGGTGTTCTTTGAAGCAAGACAAGTGAGAAAGGAGTGGTGAAGGTTCTATCAAAGGAGAGAGGAAACAAGCAAGGAGCCAAGCGAAAGACTGAGGTTGGTACTCTCTGCTTCTCTCTCATCTTCTCTCATAAAGAAAAACACAAGTAACTTTGGTTTGTTTGTTTCTAAGATAGCTACCCATCTTAGTGGGACTAGCAACTCTGAATGGACACTAGTTTTCCTGTAAAAACCTTCCCATTTACCTGGAAATAGAAGGGGCGCGAGCAAAACCTAAAGGACCCTTTATGTTCTGCTCTGTCTGGCTCAAGGAAAACTCTTATAAAAAATTGGTCTCTGATTTCTAGAGCGCAAACCTCCCTGGGAGAAGAGAAGACAGTACCAGAAGATTTATACAAAATCTTACAAACCTTAAGAGGATGTCCAAAATTTGGGCAAATAACAAAAGAATACAAGAGGATCAAACTCTCTGTAGAATTGAATCTGAAATTGCTTCTTTTGAAAATAATCTTGGAGGCATCTAAACCTCAAAACATCATAAGGAAAGGATGGTTTCTCATTATGCTAAAAGTGCTAAATTCTTAAGGAAAAGGAAGAAACATGGTGTCTGAGAAGCGGGATGCTTGAAGGGGATGAAAACACTAAATTCTATCATAAATGCACCAATGGAAGAAAGGTAATCAACACCATATGGCAGCTCGAGAATGCTAAGGGACAGATTTTAAATACTTTCCCACAACTTGCTGAACTTGCCTCCTCACACTTCAAAAGTACATACCGAGCCCCCAGGGAGACAAATCTTGCAGAAATCATCAAGGTTGCACAACTCTTTCCCAGATTTGTGGATCTTGTGGAAGGAGATGAACTAATAAAGGAAGTCACTCTAGAGGAATTGGAACACACCTTAAAGTGGTTCAAAAAGGATAAGAGTCCAGGGCCCAATGGTTGGTCGATTGAATTCTACTTGGCTTTCTTTGACATCATTGGGGAAGACCTGCTCAGAATAGTCGAGGACTCGAGGATCAGTGGCTTTCTTGAAAATTCTATCACCTCTACCTTCCTTGCACTCATTCCAAAGAAAGACAACCCAGACTCCTTTGAGGACTTTCGCCCCATATCTCTCTGTAACTGCATATATAAGATCATAGCTAAGATTATTTCCACCTATTCTCTCTAATCATATGTTGCTGGAGCAATTCACTTTCCTACAAGACAGACAGATCCATGAAGTTTTTGGCACTGCTTAGGAAGTAATACATACTTTACACTCAAGGTGAGGCAAAGGTATAATTATGAAGGTTGATTTATCAAAAGAATTTGATAGAGTAAATTGGCTTTATATTAGAATGATGTTAACTCATTTAGGATTCCCTTACTTGTTCATTAAATGGATCATGAGCTGCGTTACTAATATCCCTTTCAGTGTTCTGGTGAATGGAAGTGCATCTCCTTTTTTTACCTCTGAAAGGGGGCTGAGACAGAGATGTACCCTCTCGCCTTTGCTCCTTTTGCTTGTTATGGAAGGACTCAGCAATCTCATCAAAGATGAGCATCAAAGGGGCAGACTAAAAGGCATAAAGATAACAGAACGTTGCACCCTGACACACCTTCTCTTTGTTGATGACATCCTGGTTTTTATCAATGGCACTATTGGGGACATTAGTATCATCAAGGAAAATTTCACCCTCTTCCAAGTGGCAACATGTATGACTATAAATGATAGCAATTCCACCTTGACAACAGCTGAATGTACTCTGCACGAGATATATTATGCACTCCAGTGCTTCCACTTCACTCAGCTGCATTTCATTGATGGTTTAAAACATATGGGGTATAAATTGAAGCCACTGGGATACAAAATTGTTGACTCGACTTGGCTCATCTCCAAGATGGAGAAAAGACTTAATACATGGTACCTCAAATATCTTTCATGGGCTGGAAGACTCACTCTAATCAAAAGTGTCCTAGAGGCCACCCCTGTTTATTGGATGTCCTTGGGTTGGATACCCAGAGGCATTCTCAATAGAATACAAGCCCTCTACTATAGATTTCTTTGGCAAGGGAACAAACAAGGCAAGATATTTTCTTGGGTCAGGTGGGAGGCCCTGAACCTACCAAAAAAATGGGGAGGTTGGGGCCTAAAAAAGCTAGAAGATTTCTCATTAGCACTTGCCACAAAACTTGGATGGAAATTAGTAACAGCAGACAGCCTATGGACGAGGGTCACAAATGCCACATATAACGCTCCATTACACATCATGGACTAGATTAGAAGAGCCCATCTATGTACCTCAGGTATCTCAATTATCTAGAAGGATTTAAGCCCGATCAGGGAAGGTATCACCTGGAGAATTCGATTAGGGCACTCTGTTTTCATCGGTCTTGATCCTTGGGTGGGATGTGGTGACATGCATCGACTACCCAGGGATCTCATACAGTATCTCCAACAACAGAATTTCACTTATATATCACAAATTACTGACCTGGAGAATTCCACTTTCCTTCAACAAGTCTGGAAATATACACAACAGTTAAACATCCCTCCTATCTGGACACAGAATTGGGAGGAATACACTCAAACCCTCACTGATGCCCACATCTGTATACTTTATGGTGATGATGAGATTATTTGGGCACTTTCAAAAAATGGCAGGTATACACCTAAAGATGGTTATTTGACTTTGTCAGCACGAAGGAGGCCTCTGCTACTAGCTGACTAGTGGAGACATCTTTGGAAACTCAAGCCCCCCCACAGATCTAGACTCTTAATGTGGACCATCCTCCAGAACAAAATTCCTACTGGCGAAAACCTTCTCAAGCGAGCGCAACATGGACCCCACTGGTGCTACTTCTGTAAGTTGGAAAATGAGTCCACCTCTCACCTATTCTTAGAATGTATAGCAATATGTCACCTGTGGAAACTTATTCTACAGCACATCATACCCACTGCAATCTGGGTTGGAAACTCTATTCTTGTTGCTTGGCAAACCTGGTATCACACTCCCTCATCACACAAGCTACGGAATTTGCCACTGCTAATCTGCTAGACAATATGGATTGCTAGGAATTGCAGTATTTTTCAAGACTTAGAGCCAAATTGGGCTGTTCTGGTGACTAAGGTCATTGCTAATTACTCATTCATTCTGGACGACCCTCCTCCTAGTAATCAGCACAATCCCTCTCCTCTACAAATAAATTTCAACAATCCTTGGGCTTTTTTGATGGAGCAGCCCAAGAACAAGGCTGTGGAGGGGGGGCTATTCTACACTTATCCCATCAACATTCTTACAACATGCTTATAGGTTTCTACAGATGCACAAACAACTCAGCTGAGCTCCTTGCTGCAAAACATCTCATACAATTTGCCTTGGAGAAAAACTGCACAGATTTACAACTTTTTGGGGACTCTAAAATTATTTGTAATTGGCTGAACAGGAAAACTAGATGTTCTACATACACATTATTACACATCTTGGATGAGACATTGAGATTTTTCACATATTTTGACACATTTACTTGCTCACATATTTACAGGGAGTAGAACGGAGTTGCTGACAATTTATCCAAAGAGGCTACAATTGGGGAGTCGGGCTTCTGGATGATCAAAGAGCAGAATGGGCAGGCCTTCTATCAATATTACCATCGGCCTTTTATGGAACTTGATGTTTAATCTCATGATATTTTTTAGTTATTCTTTTTGAACAGGCACAAGCCTTTTTTGATTGTATATATTGTCATTGAACATGATAACAGGTTGCTCATCATATGTTTCATAATTATGTTTTTTTCTGTTGCCCCCTACATGGATCAAAGGCAACAATACTGACATACATGATTTAGGATCATGCACTGCATATGCACCAGCATCTACAGAATGTAATTTCCTCTTTTTCATGAAATTGCGAATTTTCCTTATAGGAAAAAAAGAGTTAAGGAATTCTTAATTGCTCCTTAGTTTAGGTTGTTTCTTGCTAATCTAGATCAAAGGATTCTTAAGTGACCTTTGCTTTCAATTACCCTCCATTCCTCATTTACATCCTACTCTGAGAATTCTTAATTGCTCTCTCACCCTGATTAAAACCATTTCTTCCCTCTGTTCCAAAGACCTGCACTTTGCCCTACTAGCTTGCCCTTTGAACAGTCCCTTTAGTGAGTTGATCCAGTTCTGCTACCCTTCTGTTGACTCCATAGCCCAATGGTTTGAAGACCTCATTCTATCCATCTATTTTAAGGATTCCACCATCCAATATTCAATAAAAATCAAAATCCCCCTGAACATTCATAAGTAGCCTGAAATCCTGGCAAGCAAAGCTAAATCATATAGAGAGAGCCCTCTTTCAGCCTAGGTTGGCTAAAGCCTATGCCCAAAAGTTGGTTTTTGGTTACCTCAATCATTTTATTTCTTCTAATAACTTTTAGAGAAATTTCTGAGTGATAACACAATGGAGGACACTTGGCGAGCAACAACTAGCTTGAAATGCACAGTCAGCCTCTCCAGTCACCTGCCTAGTCAACATATAGACTTTTGACTAGGTGTACCTTCAACTTCAACTTTTAAAATTTTAGTTGTTTGGAAAATCTATCAGAACACAATATCGGGAGCATACGATATCGATTTTGAGTGAACAAGTTGCGTTGGATTCAGATCACCAAGATCTATCCATTTGTTCAGGTTTCGAGCTCTGTCTCACACTTTGAGTTTTGAGCACTAAATTGATCCCCTAGATCACTCCTCCCCATTGGAAGATTTTGGACCTCCAAAACATCATTTTCAAACAACAATTATATGAGGGTATGGTTCCCTCACCCATCCAATCTTAATCCACTTAGCTTTGCTTGGATTTATCGCTTTGAGATTTTCATGAAAGTACATCACTTTCCCTAATTTTGGAGTCCTTGTCTTGCTATTAAATATGACATCTTCCAGCAATTTCCCAAGATTTTCAGAAAAGAAAAGGGAGCTTATTTAATTTCAAATTCACTTCACATTGAACATTGTCGCCATAACGATTCTTAGCATGTCTATTCTTACACTTGGCTCGACTCTTTACCAAATGTGATCACCATCGCCATGCACCATCCTTCTTCAAAGCCAAAACATTATGAAACCAACAAGAAGATGTTTTTGGACCAATGACAATATTTTTCAGATAGCCTTTTCATTTTCTTTTTTACCTCTACATGCTTTAACACTAACATTTTGTTCACACCAATGTTCAACAATGATGCATCTTGCTGCAATTGCACTTCATTTTGTTTACCTCTTTTAGGAGGCAACTTGTTAGACTCTTGAAACATATTATCACATGAATTAGAAACCTCAATGAAATCAGATTTAAAACTTGATTCATATCCTTGAAAGGCTTTAGGTTCCTCAACATCTTTGTACTATAACATCAACAATGCAAAATTATGACTAGCATTAACAATCCTCTTCATTTGTCCAACATTCACAAGAGATAAACTCATTTTCTTGTTATGTGCTCTAACAATGTACTCAATCCCATTCTTGAACAAATGATATTTTTTCTCATGGTGATGAAAAATGGCTCTCCTATCATAAATATATGGACTTCCCAAAACAATACCACATATATCAAGCGAAACTACATCAAGTTCATCCTCATCAAGAAAGTTTGCACTGATTGAAAATCTAAGTATGCATTTCCTTGTCACCTATAATTTTGCATTCTCATGTACCCAACCTAAAGGATAACATTTATGATGAGGAATGGTTTCTAAATTCAACTTCTTGGCAATCCCTTCTGAGATAATATTTTCTTGTGAACCACTACCAAACAATGTATCTATCTTGGTATGTTTTGAAATGACTCTAATGTGGAAAAGCTTTATTCTTTTTTTTCATATTGAGTATCATTAAGACATTTTGAAAAACTAGTACTTGCAATGTCCTTACCTTTCAAACCCATGGTTGTGATATTTGTTTCATCCCCCAAATCTAATCCTAAATCATGTTGTGTAGTTGCAACTAGCTTTTATTTCTCCTTACTTTTAATTTTTTTGGGTCTCATCTCACAATGAAGTTTCTAACAGTGGTCTTCATCATGAACTTCTTTAGAACAATGTTCACATGTGATCTTTTCTCCTTCTTTCTTGACTGCAACATTTTTCTTATCCTTTCCTTTAAATTTACCTTTTCCTTTTTCTTCATACTTGAATGACTTCTCAATAGTTTCTTTAGAAACATTTTTCCCTCTTGCCTCTAAAGGAGTTTCCTGTACACAAACTTCATCTAGTTTTGTAGGGTTAAACATGAGAATGGTATGTATCAAGTAGCTATGAAATCCTCCAATGTATTTTAGCAAAGTATCTTGAGAGGACAAATATATACCCAAAATCAAAGCTCTTTTCCTAAACTCTTGACTATAACCTTGCACATTTTTCCCCTTAGCTTGCCTAAAGTTTTGCCAATCCATAATAGCTTTTTGCATGTATACTGATGGATAAAACTGCCTTCTTATTGCAACAACAAATTCATTCCAAGAGGATAAAACCTTACCATGTTACTTCATGTCCTATTGAGTTTTGGCTTCCCAACAAATAAGTGTTGCACCTTCCAATCTAAGAGAAGCAAGTTGAATCTTGGTTTCATCATCCTTGATTCTTTGTATCCTACAATACACTTCATTTTGACAAACCCAATTATCTAATTTCTCAGCATCTACCTCTCCATCATACATAGGAAATTCAAACTTAATATCAAACTTTAGCAAAGGAGTTTTACCATGTCCTTTTGGAGAATTTGGAGGTGTTTGTGAAAGGGTAGAAGAAGTAGAATATTATGATGAAGATGAGGATGAGGACGATGGAGGTGAAGATGGTGGTTTGTCACCATTCCCTCCATTCCATTTTGGAGGGTTGTCTCCTTTTCCTCTATCTCTTTTTGGAGTTTTTGAGCTCTCTCCATACAACCTTGCATTTCTCTATTCATAAAGAACCTTAACCATTTCAAACATCTCAAATAATGCATTTCTAAAAGTTCTTTCATCTTCAAACATTTGTCCAATACCTTCTTCATGTGCCATGAATATTGAAGCTTGAGATGTGTTTGTTCTCCTTGAAACAATTTGAGATCTTGGCTCCACAAATTCTCCTTCCCCTCTTTTAAGCTTCAACCTTGTAAGCATTAGAAATACATTTGCAAACAAATCAAACCTTCATGCAATAATCTAGAGCTCTAACACCAAAATGTTCTATAATTGAAAATTGAAGGTGATATACAAATTGCAATTGAAATTTTATATGTGTTTTAGGTAATGGATCAAGTTACTAAAAACATAAACAAGTGATTTTAAACCAAATTTTACATCCAAACAGAGAAAAATAACCATATCTAAATCACATAACACAAAACATGATAAAGGAGTTCACCCCTCTCCTGGGCGGCATCTCATGGTCCAACTTCCAATACATGGCCTCTTTCATTAAGTGCTCAAAAGTGTGTTTACATGTATTTACAACACTCAAACAATAGAACTGGTGTCTCCACTGGATCCTGAATTGTCAAAATCCCCATCTATGTTCTTTTTTCACATCATTTGGACAAAAATTAAGAAAGTTATGCCTCTTACAAACTTTTACCCAATTCTATGGCTAGTCATCCTACAATTCAACCAAGATCTGGCTTCAGTGCCCCAAAACTGGAATCGACGAGCAAATCTAGCCTACAATCCTACCTAACAAGGAAAATTGTAGGATAGATAAATTGCCCATTAACCCCCCAGTTCTGAAAAACATGATCGTATGGGCGCACATGTGATCGAGTTTAGCGCCGAATATTCTGGGTCGAGGGCTTAGAAAATGTGCCCCTGTCTCCACTGTGACATGGTCTCATGGGTGCACATGTGGCCCGAGGCTAGCCCCATTATAGTTCCATGCACCTAGGCATATGTCGGGTCATGTGACCCCAAGGATGGCCCCTGCTGCAAGCGGCTGTGCTAGGCACTCTTGCCTCTACACTCTCAGTCGTATGAAGGTTGTATATTGCCAGGGTTTCCCCCCTTTCAATCCACCGATAGTTCTATGTAAAAGCTCTGGGCATGGTATTATGGAAGGACTAGACCATGGGGTTAGGGCTAAACCTTGGCCCACGATCTTGCCCCATGGTCATGTGGGCACAGGGAATAGAATGGAGCTTAGCTTTGGCCCCAACCTCCAAATGCGCCATTGTTAACATTTAAATTAAATCCTCTAACATAGTTTGTTAAGAAACATGTTGTGGTGCGATGGTTGAGGCCTATGATGCTTAGTGTTTTGTTTGAGCTTTGAATCTCATGGGTGCCTGATCCGGCCCCAAACAAAATTTTACACCAGTTCGAGGAGGCCACATGGCAGCCAACCATTGGCCAATGTGGCTCTCCACCATTGGTCAAGATCAAAAACACCAACAACCAATAAAAAAGAACGAAATTTCAACTAATAAATGAAGGACACTTGGTGAGAAACCACTAGTATGAAATGCATAGACAGCCTATCCAGTCACCTGCCTAGTCAGTGTACGGACTACTGACTGGGTGTACCTACAACTTCAATTTTAAAATTTTAGTTGTTTGGAAAATTGATCAAAACATGATATTGATTTTGACTTAAACGAGTTGCGTTGGATTCAGATCACCAATATCTATCTAGTCATTCAAGTTTTAAGCTTTGTAACACACTTTGAATCTCAAGCACTGAATTGATCCCCTAGATCAGAGTTTACTAGCAACTAGGAAGGGACATGACTACCTGTTCGTTGTAGTTATCAGGTTCAATAACATGTCCATTCTCATGCCCTGTAAATAGACCATTAGTGGGAATGAAGCAACAAACTTATTGTTTGGATAGGTCTGGGTGCACTTTGGAATCCTAAGGACCATCATTTCATATAGGGACACAATATTTCTTAGTCCGTTTTGGACTACATTGTGGGAGAAGATGGACATGAAATTCAAGAGGTCTACAAGATTCCATCTATAAAAAAATGGGAAAACATAAGTAATCAACAAGGCTTTGTGCAACTTTTGAGGGGTTACAATCAGAAGCATATGAAAATTTTGAATGAAAAATTGGTATATATACAACACTCTTATGACAGAGCAGTCCACACTTATATTTGTAAGTCCCCTTTTGAAGCTTGTTTTGGATATTTTCCACCTTTACCTTTAGATATTGCATATGAGAAGTGACGATGAGTGAGGGAGGATCTTGATCCAGGTGGATATTGGTGGCCACTGACCAATTCCACTTGGACCCCCACCATTGTTTCTTCCACTGTTTCAGTTTCCTTATTTGTAGCACAATTTACTATTTTTGGCAGTTTTTCGGGTCCTGAACTTCCAAAGCCGTTTTGAGGCCCTAAACGACGTTTTTTGGGAAAACTAGGAGAAACATGGGTCCATGGACTGATGTTTCTCTTCCCAAAGTTGTAGTCTCGAATAGATCTTTCTAACGAGGTATTGTGCATGTCAAACGAAGATCGTATGCCAATGTTATGACTTCGGGAAGTTGATGTACCAATTGACCCAAAACAGGGCCCATAGTTTAGCACTTCATCTCCTAGGGTTAGGGTTTTTGATGTTTAGGGTTTTTGATTGTTTCTCAACAATAAATAGGCCTTTGAGCCTCATTGTAAGACAGTTCAGAGGCATGTAGCCACCACATCTCTCCTCATAGATAAGCTAGCATCGCCCGAGCTAGTTTATTTCCATTGTTGTTTGTAAGCATATTTCAATATTTTACATTAATGAAATGAAGTATTATTTCTACTGTCTCACTGTGTTTATGGTTATCTCTGTAATTTTTTGCGTTCCTATTTAAATCTGGATCAGTGGTATCAGAGCAGTCTTCTCTTTCTCTATTTTTCTTTGCATGTCCCCAACGAGGTCAGGATATAAGGAGTTAGGGCTTGAACTAGTGGAACCTTTACAAGACCAGCCTAGCAAATCCCAATGGCCTCCCATGGCGAATGAAAAGAAAGATGAGGGGGCAGGAGATCCTATCAAAATATTGCTCGAAGAGGCCCTCGAGCAATAAAGGAACACGATGATGGACAACTTTGCTCAGATCCTTTTGTGGCTACCCAGGGGCGACACATCTAGTTCCAACAACTACTCTAGAAGCGCCACACCCTTTAAGGTACAAGTTAACTTTGAAATTCCCATATTTGAGAGTTAGATAGATGCAAACACTGTAGGTAAATGGTTAAATTTGCTAGAATAGTATTTTTTAGTTCATGATTTTTCTAGCCGGGAAAAGATTACTTTGCTCTTCTCAAAGCCGCCACCCACGTAAAGGACTGGTGGGAAACTTGTTGTGAGCAAAAGGATGAAAGTACAACCTCACCTTTTTTAGCCACACCCACTTGGAATTCATTCCGGAATGCCATCAAGGAGCAGTACTACCCTGTCAAAATATATGAGGATAAATACATAAAGTAGACCACGTTGCGGCAGGGAAGGGACCAAGACGTGTCGGAGTTTACCAATATTTTTCATACCCTCCACAAAAAGTTGGGTATCAAGAATTTTGAGCTGCATTTGGTACTCAAATACTGTGGCTGCCTACATAGGTACATCCAAGATGAGATGGAGTTCCTGGAGATGTCCTCGCTTGGCACAACGTACTGATATGTTGTCAAGATCGAGCAGAAGTTTAAACAGGAGAAGCGAGACTTTGGATCTGCAAATCTGAAGCAAGGGAAAGGCACCCCCAAACCGTTGAACAAAGGACAAAGCCAAGGCAAGGTGGCCCAGGACAACCCCCCAAAGCCGCAAGCAAAGAACAACATCGTGAAGCCAAAGAAGGACACGGGAAAGTGGTGTGAGTTCCATAAGAGCTCCACTCACAACACAAGTGAGTGTTAGGCCAAGCAGTCACTGGTGGCCGAGCTAAAGTATTTAGAATTAGATGCATGTTCAGACTCTAAGTCAAAACCTGATAAGGGGAATGACAAAGGGAAGCAGATTATTGATGCGGAGCCCAATGCCACCGTTGCCACCATGAAGATCCAGAAGGAGGAACCTGAAGATCCAGAGGAGGAGGAGTGCCTCTTCCACTCCCAGATGTGGGTAAAGGGGCTTCTCGCTACAGTTCATTGTCAACAATGGGAGCCAAAAGAACCTCATTTCGGCATAGGTCGTGAAGTAGCTGGGCTTACCAACTACAACACATCCACAACTATACACCATCAGGTGGCTTCACCAAGGACGTGATCTTCCCGTGAGCCAACAGTGTCACCTTCCATACAACATCATGCCCTTCACAGATGAGGTAGTGTGTGACGTTTCTCCCCTTGATGTTTGTGATGTATTATTAGGCCAACCATACTTGTGGAAGCAACATGTTGTATATGATTCAAGGCCTTGTGCTATCATTGTTACTTTGGGAAATAAGTTGTACAGGATACCAGAGGTAGCACTGCCTACCGCCATCTCTTTGGTTACTACAAAACAATGCAGTAAGCTCATTTCCAAAACCGGGAAATTTGTTTTCCTGATGATACGCCCTCAAGGAAAGAAGAAGACAGTGGCCACGACCTCCAGATAGGGCCCCTCCATAAGACAACTATAGATGGACAAGGTCGTGGAGGAGTATGAGGACATCTTCACCTCCCCCGCAGGGGTTCCTATGCACTGTTAGGTCAAGCACTCCATCGATCTGACCCCAAGTGCACTGTTTCCCAATGGACCAATCTATCGGCGCTCCATTCTAGAGAACGATGAAATCAAGAGGCAGATTTAGGAGCTGTTGCAGAAAGGTCACATCCGACTGAGTTCATCACCCTGTGGAAGCCCAATTGTGTTGGTACAAAAGAAGGATGGGACTTGGAGACTCTGTATTGACTATCAAGCACTGAACAAGATCATTGTCTAGAATAAGTACATGATCACACGGATTGATGACCTTCTAGACCAACTAAAGAGGGAAAATACTTCAGCAATATCGATTTGAAGTTAGGGTATCATCAGGTACCATTCGAACCCTCTAATGTGTGGAAGACAACCTTCAAAGCCAAGGAGGACCTTATCTAATGGTTGGTTATGCCTTTTGGGTTGATGAATGCTCCTACAACCTTCATGAGGCTAATGGATGACATCTTGCAGCCATTCACCAACTCATTTGTAGTGGTATACTTGGATGACATCCTGATATTCAGCCAAAGTTGGGAAGAGCGCTTCCACCACATCCGACAGGTTCTTCAAACACTGGCACAACACAAGTTATGTGCCAATTTGGAGAAATGAACTTTTGGCATGACCCAAGTTCAGTATCTGGGATACATTATTGATGAATAGTGGGTGCATGTGGATCCAGACAAGATCCAAGTCTTTCGAGATTGGCCATCTCCAACCACTCGGATAGAGCTCCGTAGTTTTCTGGGTCTTGCCAACTTCTACCATAGGTTCGTGTTTGGATTTTCTCATATCACTTGGCCCTTGAGTCAAGTTACCAAGGGAGGAGTGAAAGAAAAATTATTTTGGTCTGAATCTCAATAGAAGGTATTCACAGATTTGAAACATCGCCTCTGCTTAGCACTAGTTCTCACATTATTAGACTTGCAACAACCATTTGAGATCGAGACAAATGCCTCTAACTATGCTATTGGGGTAGTCCTTACTCAACACGAGCATCCAGTGGCATATCATAGTGAGACAGTTTCAGACATAGTCTAAAAGTATCCCACTTATGAAAAAGATATGTATTCCATTTTGCAAGTGTGCTGATAATGGAAGCATTACATTTTGGGAAGGAAACAATCATCCACACAGACCATCAACCCTTGCAATTCATACAGACACAAGGGAATTTGCAGAATGATCACCATCAGAAGTGGTCCACATACCTACAACAATTCCATTTGAATATCAAGTATAAGAAGGGCAGCACCAATAATGTTGGAGATTGTCTTAGTCGACCACTGAGCTCAACTCTTGTGGGAATGAGACTTCTAATTGACCACTTCTCTACAAAAAAAAATCGATAATTCAGCCACACATACCAGACACTCTTGGAGGGTCAGCATGTTCCACATTTTCACCTCAAGGATGCCCTATTATGCCACCTAGGTCACCTTTGCGTTCCTTCAAGCAAATGTACCAAGATGATTTGGGAAGCACACTACAGATGGGCTGCTAAGAATTTCGGGGTTGAGAAAATGGTGGCAGTACTGTAGAAATATTTCTATTGGCCAAATCTTCAACATGATGTCAGAAAGTACATCAGATCCTAAACTACCTGTGTCATCTCCAAACCGATTATCAAGAAATAAGGCCTCTATACTCCACTGCCTACCCCTAGATGACCTTGGGAATCCGTCTCCATGGATTACATGTCCGACCTTCCTTCTACTAAGCATGGAAATGGTTGTGTTTTTATGGTTTTCGACAGGTTCTCAAAGATGGCCATTATGGCAGCCTGTAAGAAGAATATCACAGTAAAATCCACTACTAAACTCTTCTTTGAATGAGTGTGGGTACACTTTGGTATCCCACAGTCTATCATCTCATATTAGGATAGTAGTTTTGTCAGTACATTTTGGTCCAGTCTCTAATCGATGCTAGACACCAAACTCACTAAGTCCATTGCCTTCCATCCCCAAACTGATGGCGAGATAGAGGTTGTTAATAGGATGATCGTACACATTCCACACATGTACAACTCAAAGCATCCATGCACATGGGATGAGAGCCTCCACTATGTTCAGCACAACGATAACTGGGCTCTCCACAGCTCGACTGGCCACAACCCTTTTTAGGTGGGCTTGGGATTCCAGCCATTATGTCCCATTGATGTGGCCATGCCATTTGCAGCTACTCAAGCAGATTCAACTCATGTCCAGTCCGAAATAGATAAGGAAAACAACTTCAATGAGCACATCCAACATATCCACCAGCAGGTCCATGACATTTTGGAGAAATCAAATGCCAAGTACAAGCAACGACATGATCAACATTGGGTGCCACACAAGTTTTAGGTGCGTGAAAAAGTCTGGTTTCATTTGCAAAAGGAATGCCTTACTAGAGCCAATCGGAAACTCAGACCACTCTGATATGGTCCTTACAACATTACCAAGTTGTGGGAGACAATGAATTTGAGCTCAAAAATCCCCCATTCCTTAGCCTACACCTAGTGTTCAATGTGGACCAACATCGGCCATACTCTCCACCATTACTAGACACATCTGACATTATAGAACAACTCACACCAAAAGAGTTAAATCCAGATTGCATGGAACAAGCTATAACTGATCGAATCATGGACAACAAGATCAAACACACTCACCAGCAGAAGATCCAACTATATCGAGTTGTTAAAGTAGGCCAACTCCTCCACCAGGGCAAGTGGCACACGAGGGACCAAGTTCAGGAGAATTTTCCTCATCTCATGGAGGAACTCAATGCAATGGGGACCATCACTTCCTAAGGGGGGAGGAATAATCCAGGTGGATTTTAGTGGCCAACTTCCAATTCCACTTGGACCCCCATCATTGTTTCTTTCAGTGTTTCAGTTTCCATATTTGTAGCACATGTTGGGAATGGGATCCCCCAAGGATAGTTTTGGGGCTAAAATCCCATGTTCTGGGTCAAATTTTGTAATAAAGTTGTAAAGTCTCCACTTTTTGTGGTCATGGAGTGCGAAGGTGTCATGAGTCATAAAGGGTTGTCTGCCCTTATTTTGTAAAGTGTAAAGTCAACTGTAAAGATCCACCCATGGTTCGTGGACCATGGGAATGTATAAAAGGAGCTAAGTAAGTAAGATCTAAGTAGTTAGAAGTCTTTTAGCGATGAATGGAGTGAAGAGTCTTGATAAGGAAGTCTAAGTGTTTCAGATCTTAGCGTAGGTAGAGGCTTTGCAGCTAAGTGCACAGAGGCCTAGGGTAGAAGTCCACAGCTAGGTGCGTGGACCCCAGCAGTTGTGTGCAGAGGGTGGATAGAGTCTATAATAATATGAAGATATCAATAAAGAGAAGTATTCTGCAAATTATATGTATCTATTTCTTGTTAATGCATTTGGTTATATTGCGCTTTGGGTTTAATTTACAATGTTCATGTGATGCGCGAATGCATGTGACTGTATTAGCTAATGGCACGCAAGTATGAATGTCTGTTTACGCGGCACTAAATTAGTAAGACAAGTAATACACTTGGGATAACTTGGGAACTTATACAATCTACCATCATAGCAACGTGAAAGTACCTGGATCGCGGGTTAAGGCTACGCGAAGGTCAATCGTACGCCTTTGCGGAGGTGTTGAAGGGAAGAATAAAGGGCTAGACTGACAGAGACCTAGAACTTAGTGACCTACGCGAAAGTAGGAACAGAGGGTATAAAACGACATCACGACCATCTCAAGGTGCATAAACTTAGTTCCAGCATCACTCCATACTACTTCGGGTGAGACTTCGGTCCGTGCTCCACGAGTTGATGCCGAAAGGGCGAGTAGTGTAGGGATTTGTTTGGCTAACTAACGATGAACCTGCGTCAGGCCCCACGCAACCAACAAATGGTTCTGTCGCTAGGACTAGAATTTGCATAAGATATGTGTGATGTCATATCACTGGAATCCAACTAAGAAAGAGATCAAGGACTGGTTGGATAGGAAGATCCATGAATTCGTGGTGCAGGAGAATAGAAATCCGCGACTGACAAAGGCACAATGGTTAGACAGGTACATATGTACAGAAATTCATGAGATATTTGTCTATTCCTTTTTGGTTGAGCTATACGAGTGGATCACAAAGCTAGTAGATAGCCAAGGAAGGTGGATACTTGACAGTCATATTGTTTGGATCCCAGAGTTAGTACAGAGAATCAAAGCCTCTGAGGATAAGATCACCCATGTTGTCAATCATTCTCTCGATTGCATCATAGGATGATTTGTGATTGAATTCATGGTCGATACCTCAGTTAGTTACAATGAGGTCGAGTAGCACTTTTTCAAAGGTCTGTGAGGTAAGTACTTAAGGTCTTTGAATACCTGGATTAAGATGTTATTGTTTGAAAAATGGGTTATGAAAATACCTTGATGTTTGGGGCTACATGAAGGGGAAATACTTATAGAAATGAAGGAAGGAAAGGTCCTGAATATAGCTCATTGGTTTCATCTCCATTAGGTGATGAAGAGGGAGTAGCGCAGGGTTCTTCGTGAAGTGAAATTCAGTTAATAAGATAGGGATTCCCGCGACTTCCGCCTCCACCCACACCACCTCCAACTTCACCACCATCACCTGCGACTTCACCCATACCACCACCACCTCCTCCGCAGTTCAACATGGCAAATTCAATGAAGCTTCCTTTGTTTAAAGGCTTGGGAAGTGAGGACCCAGACCAGTTTTGATTCGTCATGAAAGTTGTGTGGGAATATCAGAGCGTTACAGATGATCACATGAAGAAGGAAAGATTGGTTAGTGCTTTGCAAGATCATGCGCTAACCTAGGACATCAAGTACTCTAATGATAACTCAAACACTGGGGTGGCGAACATCCATACCACACTGAATAAAGAGTTCAGTAGGCCTAAATCTAAGGCACAGTTGATTGTAGGGTTCAAGGAAATCGCGATGAAACCAAGTGAGACACCTTGGGAATTGGATCAAAGGTTGAAGTGTAAGATCCATGAAGCTAATATGAACTTAACAAATGGGTAGCACCACAAGTGGTTCGTGGCTTCACTCCTGCCACACCTAAGGGTTGTGTTGTCACAACAGAAGATTACGACTTAGGCAAAGGCCTTGGAGATTGCAATGTGACTGCATGAAATACCGATGCAAAATCCGAATCTGGGGGTTTAGCAGATGCATGTGCATTTGAAAAATTATTGGATTGAAATGCAAAGTTTGAAGCAGGATAGAATAGTTTGACCATAGGTGCACGAAGAGGTATGGTGCCTGAAATGTAAAGGCCAGGGGCATGACAAAGACCATTGCCTGGTCTTTGCAAACTATATTGAAGGATGAGGACCGATGCCTTTGAGGCTAGAACCTCAAGCAGGACCGAGCATGGGGCCTGCGTTTTGGTACGCTATATGTTAGGTAACATGAAAACATATGACAAATAATTGTCATTTGCTGCAGAAGTTTGTATAAACACCACAACAACTGTTCTGCAACTTTTGTAGGTCGGTAGGGCATGATGAGCACAACTGCAGAAGTTATGAATTAATGATGGACAAAACTCCTACCTATAGGGTTCAGGCAGAAACACGGCCCCTTGACCAAAGCGCAGGGATGGCGTGAATAGACTTTCAGGGGTGCAGATGAGGCCGAGGCGGGGGAGGACCTAGTAGAGGTCACGGACAGGTAGGATGCTATAATTGTGGAGGACAAGGACACTATGCCCATGAATGCACTAACCCTACATGATTGTCGTGCAAATATTGTACTCAATTTGATCATGACACAGAAGAATGTCATACGTTGATAGCAAGGATATGCAACAAGGGAGTGCTACCACCTCGGCCGACTTAGAACTTGTAGATGATGAGGTCTGAGCCTCGTGAAGAGGATTCGAATGTGAATATAGTACTTTGAAGTGGAATTGCAATGGGCGATGATAAGGGGAAACAACTCAAAGACAACACATGGGTTCACAAAGCTCTGACAAAGGAGGCTAAGTTTGACTTAGAGCGCACATGCGAAACGTTCATGGAAGCAAAGAAGAGCTTCATTGAGGCCTCCACCTCAGGAAGCAAGGATAAGCCTGATTAGGAAATGGACCCTTCTATGCTTACAACATTTCTATAAATTTGCATGCAGTTATTACGCATTAGCAAGGTTGTGAAGGGATTATAGGAGCTTATAAATAGATGCGCTAAAAGCACTCCGGGTGAACTGCGCGTGGTACGAAATATTGGTAAGAATAAAGCAAGGACATGACGAGAGATGAGACTAACCGCGTATATAGGAGAATATGAAATGGATCAGGTTATTTTGGATCTAGGGTCAAACGTGAACGTCCTACTAAGGCAGGCTTGGGAGCGGATGGGAAGACCCGCATTGCAGTGGTCTTCGATTTAGTTAAGGATGGCAAATCAGCAAAAGTTCATTGTCATGGGACGGTTGCAAGGAGTGACTGTAGATATTTAAGGCACGAGCGCATTGCCTGACATTGAAGTAATAGAAATTTTGGATGACAACAAACCCTACCCTACGCTCCTTGGAATTGATTGGGCTACTGATATGAACGAGGTAATCAACCTAAAGAAGCGAAATATGATATTTGAAAAGAAATCACTCCATGTAATAGTACCCCTAGATCCTACTGAAGGATCACACTATACTAAACCAATCCATGATTATGAGAGCGATGACGATTTGGACTGCACACACAAGATAATAGCGCGAGACCAAGATTGGGTGAATCCAACAATGGATGGACGAATTACATGGGATCGCAAGAGTTCTTGCACCTCAGACTCTAATGAAGAATTAAGGCGCTGGTGGAATAGGCTACATCAAGTAACCACGCTAAGTTGAAACATGATGTCCTGCTCGCTACGTTGTGTGTTGTTAAAGGTAAGAAATCTGCCCACTTACGATGGCTTGAATGATGTCAATATATTTTTGGATGCATTTGAGAGGGAAGTACCAAAGAAGCAGTGCTTCCAGGATTTGGACTAGGCACTGTGTTCTACGCCTGCAATATGGTGGGGTACGCACAAGGGTAGCTTTGATAATTGGCGTGAGTGTAGGAGGATGATGCACACATGCTTTCGGAAGCCGAAGGTATGAATGATGGAAAAATATGAAGGGAAGGATGATCTGCACTCACACTTGGCCAAATGGGCTCAGGCTTATGGAGCGAAGCCCCAATTGGAATGGGTACACTTGTTCTGTCATACCTTGGATATCATCCCAATGAACTGGTACTTGGAAATAGAGCTCTGCCATGGTACAGGTGAAAGTGATATCCTGCACGAAGGATTCATAATGATGTTTAGCTTTGAAGATGGGTTTGACTATATTGACGAAGCGCTACAAGAAGTGAAAACAACAATCTTTAGGATACCGCAGGATCCTTTGGATTTGATTCAACCTGATTGGACTACTCAGCTGAGCCATGCGCTGGAATGCTATAACGTGATTTTTGAAGAAGAAGATGAGGATCCGCGAAAGGTTAACATCCCTAAAACAAAGGGACACTACGAGGTTGAGGGACCGCAGACTGAGAATCCTGATATAACCACACCACTGAAAATGAAATAGGTAAATATTAGTATGGAGGCGGAACCCAAATTTGAAAAGATTGGAGGTTACTGGGATGACATGACAGTGGATAAGGTCACTAAATTGCTCGACGAATACCAAGATTTGTTCCCTACCACATTTACGAAGCTAAAAGGGCTAATAGGAGACCTGGGTGTTATGAAGATCACGTTAAAACCCAATGCAAAGTCGGTTAAGCAAAGACCTTACTGTCTCAATCTGAAGTATAAGGAGAAGGTCTACTTAGAGCTATACAAGATGCTTGCAACAGACATCATTGAGCCTGTAGAAGAATCTGATTGGGTAAGCTCAATGGTGGTACAAGAAAAGAAGCTGAAGAATGAAATAAGGATACACGTAGATCTCAGGAAGTTGAATGACGCTTGTGTACATGATCCTTTCCTGACTCCATTCACTGATGAGGTATTGGATAATGTAGGTGGCCAGGAAGCGTACTCCTTCATTGATGGGTTCTTGGGGTACCATAAAATCAAAATCGCGCTGGAGGATAGATGCAAGACGACCTTCACGACTGAGTGGGGAAATTTCCAGTACACTGTAATGCCTTTTGGATTGAAGAATGCACCTGCGATTTTTTCGCGCGTAGTCATAGCTGCGTTCAAGGAATTTATTCATAAGTTCCTGGAAGTGTACTTTGATGATTGGACTGTGTTTGGGCTGGTAAAATTCCATGTGGCAAGTTTGTGCCTGATCCTAGATACTTGTCGAAGGTACCATATCGCACTTAATATGAAGAAGTGCCTGTTTTGTGTTCCTTTTGGGACTCTATTAGGTCATGTGGTTTGTAGGCAGGGACAGATGGTAGATCCCATGAAGTTCACAATGATACTTAATTTGGAGGTGCAGAGGAGTGTGAAACAGTTGGGTGCAACCTTAGGACATACTAGGTATTACAACAAGTTTATCAAGGGCTATGCCCAGATCACCGCGCCTATGGAGAAGTTGTTGAAAAAGGATGTCACATTCTGTTGGAACAAGGACTGTAAGAAAATCTTGGATGTATTGAAACAAAATATGGTCACCACACCGATTTTAGTCTTCCCAGATTGGAAGAAGGAGTTTCATGTACATATCGACGCATCATGTATAGCATTGGGAGAAGTACTGACACAGGTTGGTGGAGGAGAATTGGACCATCCTATAGCATTCACAAGCAGAAGGTTATCCGAGGTTGAGAAGAACTATTCCACCACCGAGCACAAAGGGTTAGCCATGGTATATGTGCTCCAAAAGTTTAGACACTATTTGTTGGGTGGACATTTTAAGATGTATATGGATCATTTCACATTGAAATACCTGGTCAATAAGCTTGTGTTGGGGGGGAGAATCTAGAGATGGTTGTTATTGTTCCAGGATTATGATTTTGAGGTTATTGTGAAGCCTAGATGACTGAAAACGAGGCTAGACGATCTGTCGCGCATCGAAACAGGGGAAGAGCCCACTAATTTGAAGGAGGGATTGCTTGATTCACAACTATTTGCAGTGCGCATGACAGATGGTCATTTTGAAGACATCA
Source organism: Pinus taeda (assembly GCA_000404065.3). Classification (NCBI taxonomy): domain Eukaryota; kingdom Viridiplantae; phylum Streptophyta; class Pinopsida; order Pinales; family Pinaceae; genus Pinus; species Pinus taeda. Next base: position 83,571 of record APFE030704693.1, on the reverse strand, counting down.
TACACTTCTTAACGATAGGAACTGCCCCAAAAGGTTACACCGTCCAGTAGAAGGAGTTAGTGGTGCGTGTGGAAAATTTTCTATCATTGTTGGGCATATTTACAAAATGGGGTCTAATGAAATATTGCGACGATATGTACTGGAATTCGAAAGGAGTAGTATGCTCACAGACGCTCATGGGGGTGCCACGGTAGGACATTATGCAGGGAGAGCGACCACGCGAAATATTCTCCGCACAGGGTTGAGGTGGCCAACCCTCCATCAGGATTCAAAAGCTTATTACAAGGCATGCGATGTGTGTCAATGGACTAGTAGGCCATCGGGGAGGGATAAGATGCCTCTAAATCCACAGATGACGTTACAACCCTTTGAGAAATATGCAGTATATTTTGTGGGACCCATTCAGCCTCAAGGAAAGAAGACGGGTGCACGTACATTATCACCGCGACTAAGTATTTGACTCGATGGGCGAAGGCACAACCTGTTAAGGACTGCATAGGTGCAACTACTACGAAGTTCCTCTTTGAGTATATACTAACACAATTTGGGTGTCCAAAGATTCTGATGAGTGATCATGGTACGCGCTTTCTGAATGAGACGATCAGCACACTAATGGAGGAATTTCAGGTATATCACCAGAAAAGCACTCCTTATCACCCACAGGCTAACCAGACGATGGAAGCGTTCAATAAAGTGCTGGAGAATGCATTGACCAAGGTTTGCAATGTTCAATGAAGTGATTGGGACCTATGCATACCTGCAGTACCATGGGCCTATCAGACGACATGCAAAAAATTGACTGGATAGACACCCTTTAGGCTTGTATATAGTGTTGAAGCAGTGATGCCCATGGAATACATTGTGCCTAGTCTGCAGATAGCAGCACTCACAGGTATGACGGATCACAGAGCTCTGGAAGAGAGGCTCATGGAGCTGGCTGAGCTTGAGGAAGAGAGGCTCACGGAAAAAAGCATGGCATGATTGGCACATTAAGTTGTGCACCCTTAAGGTAAATGATCTAGTTTTGTTATATGACAGTAATTTTGATAAATTTCCAGGGAAGTTCAAAATGCACTAGTTAGGGCCCTATGTCATTAAGGAGATTACCGACGGTGGAGAAATTCAGTTGGTTAAATTGAATGAGATCCCTTCCCAGGAAAGGTGAATGGCAACCGATTGAAGCCATACACTAGTGCTCCAGCCATGTGACTATATGAGGGTAGCACAGTGTTAGCACTCCAAGTCGCTGAAAGGAGGCATAGGAATATAAACTACATTGCCTAGGTTGGGGAGCTGCACAATTAGAGGATTGTGTGAAGCAAGGAAGTGTCATAGCAATCGTGAAAGTGCGAAGGGAGTTGCACTATTTAGGGAGAAATCACGCAGGTCAGCCAGAAAGTGACCGTTAAAGTCACTGTTCATGATTTCATGGTAGAAATGTAGCCAAATGGAGCAGGCGACTGACATTTAAGATGAAATTTATGGGTCGGATCCTTGAAAATATGTTGCCAATCCGGCATTAATGAACCGAATGTGGGGGGAACGGTCAGATTTGAATTCAAAATGACCTATAAATTACAGGTGGCTGCCCAGCAAAAAACACTTGACACTTTGAGAATTGATTTGTTGAGCTCCTAGGTGCACATGAACCGTGAGAATTTCGAAGATTTGATAGCCAGTTCAGTATTTGAGACATTGCCAAAAGTGACATAGGAGTTATTGCATAACATTATGTTGACAACCACAGAAGCTATGGATACCAAAGCAATGACAGCGGAGGAGGTTGTGTCAGAGTTTGTTAGGGAGGCAGAAGACGTTGTCCCAGAGGTTGCAGAAGTATTGGCGGAAGTTCCCAAATCCCCACGAACGCCTAGACCAAAGCCGACCCCAACCAAGGAGAGTGCAAAGGATAAAAAAGGCAAGCAACTTACAATATTGTTGGGTGCATCACCGAGAAGAAACCCACCAAAGGACAAGCCCACCACATAAGAAAAGGGAAAAGCCATCAATCTGGAGCTGGAGGAGGAAGAAATTGAAGACATCTCGATGGATGACGAGGACTTGGTGATAGACGTGGAGGAAGTTGAAGTTCAGGGTGTTGGCCCTATCACTCGGTTTCCTAAGTACATCCCTCCATGCAAGGGCAAGACTAAGGTGCCAAAAGACATAGATTAGAGCAAGGTCCCCTTGCAAACCCCTCTGCTACCGGACAAGATTGTCTTTGAAGGACCACGCTTGGGGCGGGTTCCTCTGTTAAAGCTCAAAGATTGGGACATAGCTGACCATGAGAAGTTCCCGCACATAGAGACCAAGCAGCTAATGTGCCGCATTATTGACACCACCATCGGGATGACCGCATTAGAACCGTGGAAGTGGCTCAGGGGAGTAAACAAGGTAGGTTTGCTCAACCTGTTATGGGTGTCACACTATCACTGCACCCCAATTACAGTATTGGTAATCAAACGGTTGCTATGCTTGGTGCATTATGGGTATCTGTGGCTGGAGGAGCCAATACCCATCACTGATAGATTGATCCATAGGATCACACAGCTGCCCTACACAGGATAAAATCTAGACATGATGTTTGGCAGAAAAGGTGGCGAGCAGGCCCTCGCAGAGGCCATGAAGGAGAAATTTAAGCTTGTGAAGAAGCCGTGTGGATATGCCATCTCAAGTATTAGTGACCCTACCATAAAGGTGGCCACACAGATTTTAGCAGGAAAGGTGATGAGGAAGTGTCGCGTAGATGAGGTGTTGGCACCTGTCGTCGCGCTAGCAGCCTAATGCACCAAAGGATTCTAGTTCAATTGGGTGCACTATATCTGCGGTGAATTCCTTGCAAACTATCGCGAGGCACAGGAGCTCAGCAAGACCTTCCAATATGCGTGGCTCTTTTTGTCTATTATGTTGGTAGCATGGGAGCTGTTGAAAGATAATCAATTCCCATTGGTCATGCTAGACCTACCAGAAGCAACGAAGTACGCTTCGCTACGGCTGACCAAGGATGTGCAACGCATCAAGGACAACAAGATCTTCTGGATCTTGATGGAGATGAACATCTGCATGGCCATCAATCACAAACTGCTGTTGTCGCCTACTTTGTTTGCCAACCTACAAGGGTACGTGGAGTTGAAGGCAGATTTTCACCATGTGTTAATCAGGGTGTGGAAGGACCCTGCGTAGACATGGTATGACTTGCCTTACTTGGCAACAAATGATGTCATTGATGTAGTACTTGATTGTTGGTTGGCAGAGTGGCGCACTAGATCAAACCATGCAATGCAAGAAGGAGGAGGCCAAGCTCAAGATGGCATAGCTAGCCAAGAAGAGGAAGAAGGACATCGTTGAAAAGGCCTAGGCAGAGCATGATGCCATCTAGCAAATGGAGAAGTCGATAGGTGGAACAGAGTGGGGCTCTAGCAAAGACACAAGGTCACCTTCGCCTGACACAGAAGAAGAAACAAACGAGCAAACATAGAAGCATGACGCGAACCCCCTGGCGATGTTCACCCACATCAAGTGTCCATGGGAACAAGATAAAGGAGGTTCAAGGAAGAAATCCAAGGCCACTAAGACGTTGTTGGACCCAATCAACCTCATAAAGGGTGATTTGCATGACATTGGAGAAACGGTGTGGGATGTCACCACGGAGGCCCTACAATAGTTCAAGCAGCAGCATCAAATAATATTTGGAGCCATCTAGACAGGTTTGCAGGAGTTGCAAACCCACACATCACAGGCTGGCATGGTGTCCACCAGCCTTGATATTAGCACTTCAAAAGCTACCGAGATGCTGTGTACGAAGGTCTCTAGTGTGATAGCGCTGCCCGATGGAGCACTGACCACAAAGAATGAAGCTAACATGCCCACTGTCAGTGCCCTCAAGGGAGCTAAGTAAGTAAGCTCTAAGTAGTTAGAAGACTTTTAGTGAAGAATGGAGTGAAGAGTCTTGATAGCGAAGTCTAAGTGTTTCGGGTCTTAGCGTAGGTAAAGTCTCTACAGTTGAGTGCACAGAGGCCTAGGGTAGAAGTCTGCAACTGAGTGTGCGGACCCCTGCAGCTGTGTGTGCAGGGCAAATAGAGTCTGTAATAATCTGAAGATATCAATAAAAGAGAAGTATTCTACAAATTTTGTGTATCTATTTCTTGTTAATGCATTTGGTTATATTGCACTTTGGGTTTAATTTACAATGTGCATGTGATGCACGAATGTATGTGACTATATTATCTAATCAAATGCAAGTAAGAATGTATGTTTATGTGATGCTAACTGTGATTGTTTAGTAAGACAAGTAATACACTTGGGATAACCTGGGAACCTATACAGCCTGCCATCATAGTAACGCGAAAGTACCAGGATCACGAGTTAAGGCTGCGCAAAGGTCAATCGTACTCCTTTGCAGAGGTGTTGAAGGGTGGAATAAAGGGCTAGACCGATAGATCCTTAGAAGTTAGTGACTTGCGTGAAAGTAGGAACAGAGGGTATAAATCAACATCACGACCATGTCAAGGTGTGGAAACTTGGTTCTAGCATCCCCCCAAACTTCTTCGGGTGAGACTTCAGTCCGCGCTTTGCGGGCTAATGTCGAAAGGGCCAGTAGTTTATGGATTTTTTTGGCTAACTAACACTAAACCTGGGTTAGGCCCCACGCAGTCAACAACACAATTTACTATTTTTGGCAATTTTTTGGGTCTTGAACTTCCAAAGCTGTTTTGAGGCCCTAAATGATGTTTTTTTGGGGAAAATTGGGAGAAACATGGGTCCATGGAGTGATATTTCTCTTCACAAAGTTGTAGTCCTCAGATAGATCTTTCTAACGAGGTATTGTGCGCGTCAAACAGAGATCGTATGCCAAAGTTACGACCCCGGGAAGTTGATGTACCAATTTACCCAAAACGGGGCCCATAGTTTGGCGCTTCATCTCCTAGGGATAGGATTTTAGATTTTTATGGTTTTCCATTGTTTCTCAACAATAATTAGGCTTTCAAGCCTCATTATAAGACATTTCAAAGGCATATAGCTGCCACATCTCTCCTCAGAGATAAGCTACCATCGCCAGAGCTAGTATATTTCCATTGTTGTTTGTAAGCATATTTCAGTATTTTACATTAATGAAATCAAGTATTATTTATGTTGTATATCTGTATTTATGGTTATCTCTATTTATTGTGGCGTTCCTGTTTAAATCTAGATCAGATCTTGTAGGTGATGCTTTAAGGATGGATAAATTTGTGGAGAAGATCAGGCAAATCAATCTACAAGTATAGGAGACACTGAAGAAGTCATAGGAAAAGTACAACATTGAGCATGATGAAAACATAACATAGAATTCATTCAAGGTGGGAGACAGAGTATGGTTACAATTGAACAAGGAGAGGCTATAGAGCCCTAGTAATGAAATAAAGGCTCGACGATATGGTCCCTTTGAGATACTTTAAAAGGTGGGAGATAATCCCTAAAGACTCAATATACTCACATACATTCACATTTACTCACTAGTAAATATAGAAAATCTAAAACTCTATGAGCCTTTCAAGATAGATCAGGAAGAGGAGTAGGTATTACCTTCTACAGAGGATTTAGAACCAAATGTTGAAGTAGATTTTACCAAATATATAGTTTAGAAAACAAGTCAAAAAGTATAAGAAAAGCGAAACATAACTTTTAGATGATTTATTTGAAAGGACAACTTCCAGGAAGGGCTAAATGGTACTCTAATGAGAAGGTAGAGGAAAAAATTCCTCACCTCATTCAATAAAATATTTTGGGGACCAAAAGCCTCCCAAAATGGGGAGGTATAGTAGGGATTGGATCATTATATTTTTTGATATTCATTTTGATTTTTTTAGGGTGGAAAAATCATAGAAATCATCTTACCAAAGAAATTTAGCAGCGGGACCTAGTTTGGAGCATTAGGTTTGGAAACCTTACAAGGCCATTTTGAGGCCTTAAATGATGTTTTTTTTGGGGTAAGACTTTGTCACTTATACATGCACCCCTTAAAATTATTATACACTCAAATACATTTCCAATAATACAAGAATCACATCGATTGGAGTTTGGACACAAAATTTATGCCTCTTGGAAGAGGATGCCACGTCAACACCCATTAATCATGGAAAAGGGGATAGCCACATTGGAAATATGAAGAAGACTTTGCAAGGGTCAATCTGTAACCCATATTGAGGGTTGAATGGGTCAAATTTAGCCCCTAGTTGGATATTGGGTTGTGTTATAACTAGGTGGTTAGGAGGAAAAGGGGTTTGATTCTATTATAGGGTATTTTGTGTAGGGGAAAATTAATTTCTTATAAAAACAACTAATCACTTGAACATTGATTATCAACCTGAGGAGTGTCTTTTTATTTCAAGGAAATCGGAAAAATATATGCATAACAATACCAAGAGCTAACACTGATTTTATATGATTGTGTTCTATACTATCAAGCTCATTCAACAACAAATAAAATGTAAGACTTGAATAATAAAACTAAAATTAAAAACAAGAAAGTAAATGACACGAAAAACAATTATGCTAATCACACAACTTAAATCATTGCTAAATTAAACCACACATTCCTGAATTTCAAATTTAATCTATTGCACCCAACATAATTCAAATGCTAATCTAGAGCAGTAAATTACATGAAATCTAGGAATTGCAGGAAACAAAAAATCTAAAGAATGCAACAGCCAACAAAATATTTTGAATAAAAGGAAATTTAATTTAAGAAATGACATTTGAAATTCAAATAAATAGACACATAACTACACTAATTTACATGTTCAAGGAAGCACTTCATCCAAGGTAGTGGGCCCAACTACCCAAGACTCAGTTTCTCCTTGAGAAATAACTCATATCATATTAGAAATAAAAGATGTAGAACTCAATGGATAACTTCCTTGATTAAAACATATGAGAGAAATGATTACATAAAATTGAAGTTCCTAGCTTTGCTTCCAATTTAACAATTATTCATCCCTCATATCTCATCCTTTATCTCATCTCCGACATCCTATCGAATAATTGTGCATCTCCTATCTCCTAATTATCCTTCCATTATCCCCAAATTACCCCCTCATTATTCCCCCTCTCTTTGATCTCTGTTTTCATTTAAATACATGGAGAGCAAAGGGAAGTTGCAACAAAGTTGATTACAAAATGATTTCCATTACAAATTTGGATTGTACAAAACAAATTGGTCAGCAATATCATATTTGAAAAATCTTTCCATCAACATTCAGCAGAAGTCGAATTTGGTATTGCAAACGGAAGAATTTGGAAAACGATCACAACATCAAATCTGAGAAAATCGTCTTCGAATAACCTTGTGTTTCTCTTAATAAAGACAGAATTTTGGAAAATTTCTCAATACAAAACTAATGGGATCCGTTCTAGACATAACCCATGTTTTGGATTTTCAAGATTCTCCTTCATTTGTCCTAAACATCCAATGAAAAATGGTCACTTCTTATTCCAGCGAATTTCTGAGTTGGAATATTTGATTATGAATTGGAAATCAAATTTGCAATCTTGAAAAGATCTCAAAGGCTAAAATTGTGAGTGATATTAATAAACCATCATTGGAAACATAATGCATAATAATCTTCAATATATTAAAAATAAAGGAGAAGAAATAATATTTATCCATAATTCCCTGGGCGAAGCTGTGGCAAGCCAAATATGCGCCCGGAAGTCAGTGGGATGAACTAATCAGAATCAATCCTAGTATCTCAGGCTCCATGATTTGGAACACTGCCAAAATCCACAGCGCCTTCATCCAAGAGAACAGCTTTTGGGAAATTCACTCTGGGAACTCGGCGCGGTTTTGGGAGGATTCATGGCAGCAGTTACCAAAACTTGCCTCGATCTTTCATAAACCTCTCTGGCAGAATTATATGCAGCATGCCAATCTCACTAATGTCTCTCGGTTATGGCAGCAGCAAACACTTCAAGAATTCCAACAATGGAAACCCACAAGCTCCTGGCAGACTAATTGGCATGGAGAGACATATACAGAAATCGAACAGGAGCTAAGTCATAGGAAAATCAAGCATTCAAATCAGCAGGACAAACTGAGGTGGGGATACACTACAAAAGGTACCTTCACTACCAAAGAAGCTTACATATTACACTATGCTCATAGCAATACAGATACGGATCAGCTTTGGGATCACATCTGGCACTCCAGACTCTGGCCCAAGGTATCTACCTTTCTCTGGCTCTTAAGCAAGAGACGCATCTTAAATTGGGATAATCTACAAAGAAGGGGCTTCATAGGTCCCTCAAGATGTCCCAACTACACTCTTCACTCGGAAACCATCCTGCATCTCATGGAGACTTGTCCTCTCGCTGCTCAGCTCTGGGAGAAAGTCGACCAATGTAACAAAAGAGCAGGAGTTTGGCAGGGGGACATAGCAATGACTCTAAGAACTTGGCCCAAGAACCCTTATCATAGCCCCATTCTGAATTCTTTATGGAACCTCATTCCAGGGTTTCTTTACTGGATTTTATGGAAGGAACGGAACAACAGAGTCTTCAACAATAGTAGACAACCTGTAGAAATCCTCTGGCTCCTCTTAAAGCAAAATCTCCAAGAAACTTTGGCGCTTCGATCATGGTTAGAAACTGACTGGCCGGACTCCCCTCAAGAGCAGCTCATCTGGAACTCCTGGAATCTTAACTTATCCTGCGCACCTCTTGACAATTCCCATCCAACTTCCAAGTCCATCTCCCCCTTGCATTGGTCCCCCCCTGCCATCTCCTCTTTCAAATTGAACTTTGATGGAGTAGCTAAAGGAAATCCTGGGCCAGCAGGATATGGAGGAGTAATCAGAAATGACAAAGGAGTAGTTCAGCATATATACTATGGTTCGATTGGCAAAAAAACCAACAATGTTGTAGAATTGGAAGGCTTGTGGAAAGGGATATGCATTGCCGATCAATAGAATTTATACCCGCTAGAAGTAGAGGGAGACTCCTTGATCCTCATCAATGCGGCTACTAGAATTCAAGCAGGCACCTCAACAGCCAAAATAGCTTCTAGTTGGAGATTGCTTAGCAGGCTCGAAACACTGGAGGAAAGGCTCCGGCGACCCCACAACATCATTTTCAAGCATGTAAGGCGTACAACCAACAAGGTAGCAGATAGATTGGCCAACCAAGGGGTTGACCTGCAACTCCCTCCTTACTCAAGCATTCTCAATGACTCAGTGGATATACAACTCCAACAGGAATGCCATTCTCTGGTGCTTCAGGATAATCAGTCCCCGGCTGTGGGTGTATATTAATGGGGGTAGTACAATGGCGGCATTCCCACTGGGCAAGTGGCAGCCCAGATCCGCCATCTGTAAGGATAATCGACGGGCCTGCCACCCCCGTCATGTTAAATTCAATGCGGTTCATTACTCCTCCCTGCAACTCGTCGTCTGTAGCATTATGGCTCTCCTGCGATTCGTCTCTCTGGTGTTTGGATTGCAGACCGTCTGTTGTGGTATGATCATTGCTTGGGGCACCGCTCTGTGGTATTTTAAGAGCCAGCCTCCGCTGGCTATGCATTATTTGATGTCTCGGCTTTGGATGCATAGTTTGTTTTGCTCGCTGCTGGTTCTCGGGTCTTGGCAGTGGTCTCAGAGGATTAGGCCTCGGCCCTCAGCACAGAAGGCCTCGGTCTCTTCCTTTGGGAGCAATATTCTCCAGCTCAAGGTCCCCAGCTCTGGCTCTCCCATCTGTAAGCATCAGTTTCTTAGTTTTATCCTCGCGCCCCTCATTGCTTCTGTTGACATCCCTTGTCGGCTCTCTGTGCCAATTCTCACCTCGCCCCTCTGTGTCCCAACAACCTTGCCTTTGTGGCCCTTTGTGCCCTTGTTAGTCATTAAGCCTCTGCACATGGTTCCTCGGCTCTCTGTGCCTCTTGGCTCACGGAGATCCCGCTCGCTGTGCATTCCCTGCTCCAGTGTTATCCCTCACACAATCCCAGATTTCCGCGGGAACGGCTCCGCCTCATTAACAGAAGGGGCGGGTCTCGGGGAGGCTCCAGAGGTAGCGCTTTCCCTCAGTGCTCCTCTCACTCCACGGAATCCTCCTCCGAAGAAATTGACTCTCATGGTGCAAGGCGAGGTCGGAGAAGAGGCAGAGGACGGGCTCGTACAGCGGCGTGTTCGCACAGCTCTCATCCCTCAACCCGCTTTCGCTTCCCCTGTTCCCTGGACAACTCTACCTACTTTGTGTCTGTTCGGATTGAGAAGTGCGATAACGCAGCTCTTCCAGAAGTCTCTGCGGAGCATAGGCAACCTTCTCCTGTTCACTGTCAAATAATTCAACCTCCGGAGGCCTCGGGTGCGGTGGCGGGTCCAAGCGAGCCAGCTAAAGATGACGCTCCATATACAGACTCGAGCGCGTCAGGCCAATATGGATGCAGGATCATTGAGGAGCAACCTTCTACCTCCGTGGACGTATGAGCTTGCCTCCACGTCGTTTTGGTCCAGCTATGGCCCCAGCTGGTCGTTTCCGTTGCTCTATGATGTATGTTCGGCGACTTCAGTTCACAACCTTCTTTGTTTAACAGTTTTTGATAAGCTCATGCTATGGATTAGCTCTGTTCAGGTCGGAATCGGTTTTCAATTACGACTATGTTTGCTGCTCTATCTCTGTTTGTATAACTCTCTGGATAAATTCTGGGACAGTTGGTTTTGGTCTGTGTCAAATTGTCTGTCTTTCAGTTGGTTCTGGTTTGTGTCAAATTGTCTGTCTTTTAGTTATCAAGAGTCTGTTGGACAAGTCAGATTCCAAGGGAAGTTTCATCCTCCAATGTAAAAGTCCTGCTAACTCCATATCTCAGTATGGAGAGTTTTTGAGGCCAGCCTCGATGTAATCTTTTTGTATAATAATAGGAGTAGCCCAATTTACAAAAAAAAAAATATTTATCCATAAGAGCATAAATAATTATAAAATGGGGTTATATGACAAATTATGATAAATGATGTGATAAAGAATGGTAGAAATTGATAAAATAGACATTAAAAAGTGATAATAATAAAGAAAAATTAGTGGCCCAACATACCCCCAAACTGAATATGTTGCATGTCCTCATGCAACCCAAAGCCTCTGTATTAACCATGCTATAATACAAAAATGTTCATCCCAACTCATGAAATTGATGGAACAAATGACTTCTTCCTCAAATAATGAATATTCAATTTTAGCAATGTTGATGAAGAAGTAACAATTTTCACATTGACTTTCAACCATATGTATATGAAGTTGCAGCGAAATATGATACAAGTAACGACAAACTTCATTAACCATTTTCTCAAAAACTACAAACCAGATTTTGTTGAAATTTTGAAAGCATATTTTTACTATATTAATGCTTTTTTAATACAAAAATTAGATCATTTTGATGCATGGATCATGAGATATAAGCAAAATGGTTGTAGATGACAGTGCATGATTTCTGAAATTTTACAAACTAATTTAACTTGAAATTTTTTGGGTTTGTGTATTTTAATGATACCTATTTGCTGTAAAAAAATCACAAGAATTGAGTTCATATTTTTAAAGATATACTAAAATCAATTTCTGCACTGTATACAAATGAAATTGTATGCCTTAAATGAGAAAGATAGTAGAAAACATCCATCATGTGTAGTGATTCCTCCCCCAAACTGGAGAATTATCATGCCCTCATGCAATGCTAGAAAACAGATTGAGGTGGTTGCTACAATCGTTGTTGAAATCTATGCTTGGTGTAAAACAACATGGAATAGAGAGGTTTTGAGAATGAATAAGAAGATCGATGGATGATGTCATGGTCATAATAAATAAATGAATGAAAGCAACACTCCCCCAAACTAAAATATTCTGTCTCTGAAAAATGGGAAGTGGTAAAGATGTGGAACGAATGATAATAAATAATGCTCAATGGATTTTCATGAATTTCTCCTAAATTTTTAGTAAATGAGAAACTTATGCTATTTTACCTCAAGTTTTACTTCCAAAAAAATGTAGAATGACATGTATGGACTGACATTTGTTGAAGCTAATGTAGGTTGAAATGATGTTGAAAGTGATGCAAAAGGTGGAAGCCATGCAAGCACATCCTATCTGAACAATTGTTCACATTCATGAGTTGCTCGAGCCTCTTCTGCATGCAATTTTCTTGAATCCACAGTTTCAATTTTAAACAGCAACAGATAAGACACATGCAAAGATTTCAATCAGAAAAAACTTTTGTATAAATACAATAATAATATTTTTTCAAATCAATAAGTTATGGTGGAGTTCAGTAATTATATCTTGTCATATCATCATAGTGCATGACCTTCCCCCTCCAATGAGAAAAGGGTGTCCATGACCATAAATCATAGGAAAAAGGGAAAGGACATTGGGGATTCATAATTGTGACAGGACAACAATCAGAGCTACGTAAATAGGGAAAAAGATAGTCAAAGCAGTACAAGTTGCAAATATTGGAAATGACGTAAAAGGAATATAACAAAGAATGGATCATTATGCAAAGAGACATTTTCCTTAGGTGGAAAAATATGACGAAATCATGACTGACGATGAATGATAATGACTGTTGGTATCGATTGATCAGACAATATTGATATAATGCACATAAAAGTGTAGTTTACCATGCATATTGATTAGTATAGTTATAAACGTTGTTCAATCAATAAATTCACCTTTAGAAATGAATCAATAGGGGGTAATAGGATATAGAGTATTTGGCAATGTAACATAGTACTTCAATACCACAAGCAGAGCCACTGTTACCAGAAGGCATGCATAGCCTTGAATGGGTTGCTTTTTAACCCCAAAAAATGAGCCAAAGTCCTCCTTTTAGTATCTAGATGATTCTCCTTTTCCTTGCTATAAAGAGACCACTATGTTGGCATGGTAACCAAATAATCATAGTGTCATTCACTAGGATATAAAAAAGTGATCAAGATGGCTCGTGATGAGACCCCTTGTCCTTTTGATAGTTTTAACTATCAAGAAGGTCATTACCTTGGTGTGGTGGCCATAATGGAATGTCACTTGTTACACCCTCATGATCAAGGTAGGCTAGCTCGTGATGAGACCCCCTATCCTCTTTAAGAATATGTGTGTTGCATTTTCATGTTTTTATATTTTCATGTTTTAATTGTAAAAGGAGGGAGGCTCATTTACTCCTTAAGAGTCAGGAGCAGCATAAGAAGTAAAAAAAATGCCAATGAAAGTTATGCTTTTATCCCTATATCATCATACCAAAGGGATTTATCCATTGAAAGTGTGAAAGATAAACCAGCATGGTATTAAGATAGTAAATCATTTTATGATGTGTTCAAAGAGAAGATATTCAACCAGTCATTATATAGATGAACCATGTCAATTTCAAAATAAAGATTACCATCAAAATGTTTTACAAATCATAATGGTATTAATATTACTGTTTTTCTTTATCTAAGGTACATATTCCAAATCCAAACAATTGGTTTCACTAAAAACATGGAAGAGAAATAAAATGGCAAAAAGAATGATCAGCGATGGAACAACAAAAACAAATCACAATTGTTTGTTCTACCGAACAACAATTGTTCAATCTATTGAACAACAATTGTTCAATTGATTGAACAACAAACACACAAAAAGAAATCGGTGTTGTTCAATTGATTTAACAACAATCGTTCAATCGATTGAACAAAAAAATACTCAAAAAGAAATCGGTGTTGTTCAATTTATTGAACAACAATCATTCAATTGATTGAACAATAATCGTTCAATCGATTGAACAACAAAACACATAAAAACAAATTAGTGTTGTTCATTTGATTGAACAACAATTGTTTAATCGATTGAACAACAATCATTCAATCGATTGAACAAAAGAACACACGAAAATAAATCGGTGTTGTTCAATTGAGTGAACATCAATCGTTCAATCGATTTGAACAACAAAACACTCAAAAAGAAATCGGTGTTGTTTAAGTGATTAAACAACAATCGTTCAGTCGATTTGAACAACAAAACACTAAAAAAGAAATCAATGTTGTTTAATTGTTTGAACAACAATCATTCAATCGATTGAACAAGAAAACACACAAAAAGAAATTGGCGTTGTTCAATTGATTGAACACCAATCATTCAATCGATTTGAACAGAAAAACACGCAAAAACAATTTGGTGTTGTTCAATTGATTGAACAACAATCATTCAATTGATTTGAACAACAAAACATGCAAAAAGAAATCGGTGTTGTTCAATTGATTTAACAACAATCGTTCAATCGATTGAACAACAAAACACTCAAAAATAAATCGGCATTGTTCAATTGATTGAACAACAATCGTTCAATCAATTTAAACAAAAAAACTCACAAAAATAAATTGGTGTCATTCAATGGGTTGAAAAACAATCGTTCAATCGATTGAACAACAAAACATACAAAAAAAATCGGTGTTATTCAATTGATTGAACAACAGTTGTTCAATCGATTAAACAACAAAATACGAAAAAGAAATCACTGTTGTTCAATTGATTGAACAACAATTGTTCAATCATTTGAACAACAAAACACACAAAAAGAACCTGTGTTGTTCAATTGATTGAACAACAATCGTCCAATCGATTGAACAACAAAACACACAAAAAAAAATTGGTGTTTTTCAATTGATTGAACAATAATCATTTAACCAATTGAACAACAAAATATGAAAACGGAAATCAGTGTTGTTCAATGGATTGAACAATATTCATTCAATCGATTAAACAACAAAATACGAAAAAGAAAGAAATTAGTGTTGTTCAATGGATTGAACAACAATCATTCAATCGATTGAACAGTAAAATACAAAAAAAGGAAAAGAAATTGGAGTTGTTCAATTGATTGAAGATCAATTATTAAACACACCCAAAAACAAATTAGATCTGTCCATTCTACCAAACAACAGTTGTTCAATTGACTGAACAACAATTTTTCAATTGATTGAACAACAGTTATAAACACACCAAAAATAAATAAGAGTTGTTCATTCTACCAAACATCATCTGTTCAATTGACTGAACAAAAACTATTCATTCACCAATAGAACGGAAACTACAACTTTGAAGGAAGCAACACATGAAATACAAAAAAAAAGGGGGTTACAACAGCTATGATGTTATTTCCCAAGGGAATAACAATCTGTTAATGAAAAAAAAAAGAGCTCTTGGAAAAATATTTTTGCAGCAGTGACATGAATCTTCAAATGGAAATCAATTCTCGATTTCTTATATTATGAATCCATTAAGTAATGAATTGGATGAAATTCCCTTGTTTCATTAACATTTCTTTCAAGAATCTCTCGTTCATAAATTGACTTCTTTTATTCTACTGGAACCTGCAAAAAACGAGTGTCTACTTGCAATAAAACATGAAATCATGGAAGAAGAGAGGTGATCAGGCTTGCATAGTCCAAGACATATGAAAAAAATAACAAGCAGTTACTTTGTAAAACAAATCCACAGAAAGATAAACAAAACAAAATTTATTTGTCACCTGCAGGAGAGCAGTGGTAGGCCATACTATCCAGTGGTGTTTTAGTCATAACTCCTTTGTTTTTAGTCCGATTTCAGTGATTCCAAAACCAAATGAATTGAATTTAGAAGGATATCTCCAATAGAAATAGGGTTTAAAAATTTCATGAGATGACCTGTCAAATTTACTTAGAACGACCTGCATAACAGAGTAATTTTCAATTTCCTAGCTTAGACCAACAGTGGATATTTTAAGCACACCTTTTTCATTTGATGACGGATTGAGATGATTCAAATTGGAAATGAAATTAGATTAATTTATTTATCTACAATAACAAGTTTTGAAGACAAGATGAATTGATGGGTCAAATACGCAAGTGAACAACTGGAAAAACAGAGTTTTAAAAGTGCATATTTATGATAGACAATCAGTATTTTGGTCATAAATTTCTCATTCTATATCAAAATTGAGAGATTAGAATTGTTTTTTAAACTAGATTCATAGGGGAATATACCATAGAAACAAGTTTTAAAAATATAGTCATTTGGGCCTCCAAAAATTGACTATCCCAACTCTGTTCCTAAGTTGCCTATTAGACACCCTCTCAATGTTTTGGTTATAACATTTTCATTTCAAATTCAAATGGAGTGATTCTGTAGGTTTTAACAACTTACAGAAATTACCTGTGAGAGCATAACACATAAAACACTTATATAGAGATTTTCCCCTAGATCCCAAAATCTGGACTACCAACTTGATTTTTCATTCTGTTTCTTTCAATGTTACAATACATATTTATACATGCTAAACCATATAAAACCATGGACCAAAAACCATTGCGTCAAAAACCATGGTTTGAAAACCATCATGTCCAAAACCATGTGCAAAAACCATGCACAAAACCATAGGTTGGTCTGCCCAACCTAATATAGGGTCCAAAAAAATATTTCCCAGGGTGCTGCCTTAGACCCCATAGAGGGGGGCTACCTGCCCCCCTCAAACCCCATTGTGACCCCCTCGCTGTGCAATCGGCACAACAAAGGGGGGGCTACCTACCCCCCTCAAACCCCCTTGTGACCCCCCCACTGCGCAATCAACACAACAAAGGGGGGGCTCCACCCCCCCTCTATCCCCCCGGTTCACTACGTAGGCTAGTCGTGGAAAGAATATAACACAACCCAACATTCTCCCACTTGTTGTTTTCTTTCCATAGGGGACCACAGGAGAGTTTAGTCATTTATCCAGCCCTACAATGCCCATTGTTTCTCTACACCAAGAGAACTTGTCATAGCTCACAGATTTTGTCAATGCATTGCAGTATTCTTCAAAGTGTCTACCTTTATCAACAACACCTTTTTATCTTCTATCATATCCCTTACAAAGTGATACTGAACATCAATGTGTTTTGTATTTGAATGATAAGCAGGGTTCTTTGCCAAGAAAATTGCACTTTGGCTATCACAATCTATCCTTATAGCTCCCTGTACCAACCTCATACTTGAACACAATCTCTGCAACCAAACTTCTTCCTTGCTTGCATGAGTGGCTACCATGTATTCTGCCTCTATAATTGATAATGCCACTATAGATTGTTTCTTACTCATCCAACTGATTGCACCTCCGAATAGGTTAAACACATACCCACTTGTAGATCTTCTCTGATCCAAATCTCCAACCCAGTCTACATCAACAAAGCTACAAATATTCAACACTCTATCTAATCTTGGTCTTCCTTGGTAGCACAAACCATAATCACTAATGCCATGCAAATACTTGAAAACTCACTTCACTGTTGTCCAATTCTCCTTCCATGGTTTTGACATAAACCTACTCAATACTCCCACTACATGTGCAATATCTGGTCTTGTACATACCATTGCATACATCAGGCTACCAACTGCACTTGCATATGGAACACGGGACATGTCCTTTTTCTCTTCTTGTGTCTTGGGACACTATTCAACTGATAACTTTACACCTACAGGAATAGGAACCTTCACTGGTTTACTATCCCACATATTAAACCTCTGCAATATTGTCTCGACATACTTCCTCTAGTTTAACCAGATCTTCCTCTTTGCCCGATCTCTTTTAATTTTCGTGCCCAAAATATAGTTTGTAGCACCAAGATCTTTCATATCAAATTTGGAGGATAATTGGATCTTCAAATCCTAGATAATTTCTTTGTCATTTCCAACCAACAACATGTCATCCACATACAAGACCAGATAAATAACACAGTCACCAATTAATTTAAAATATGCACAGTGATCTGCTTTGCTTCTGGTGAAGCCAAGTCCCCGTATAAATGTATCAAATTTCTGATACCACATCCTTGGTGACTGTTTTAAGACATACAGAGACTTCTTTAACTTGCATACCAGTTCTTTCTTTCCCTTCACCACAAAGCCTTCAGGTTGCTTCATGTAGATCTCCTCTTGCAGATCCCCATGAAGAAATGTTGTCTTCACAACCATCTGTTCTACCTCAAAATCAAAATTAGTAGCAACAGATAAAAGTAATCTAATAGAAGCTACCTTGGCAACAGGAGAAAAAATATCACCAAAATCAATTCCCAACACCTGGGAATAACCTTTTGCTACCAACCGAGCTTTGTATTTCTCCACCTTTCCTTATACATTTATCTTCTTCTTGAACACCCATTTTTTGCTAATGGGTTTCCTTCCAGCCGACAACTCCACCAAATCCCAAATTTCATTTTTGTGCAAAGATGCCATTTCATCAACCATGGCCTCTTTCCAAAGTTTTCCATCCTCTGAATCTACTACTTCCTTCACAGTTCTGGGATCATCATCAGTAACAAATAAAGCAAAATCTGAATAGAAAGCATATGGACTATACCTTTCTGGTTGCCTTCTTTCTCGAATTGATCTTCTCACACCCGGAGTTTGTAGCTCTTCATCTTCTGATTCCTCCTCTTTTGTAGAGTCTGATTCATCCTCCTTGATCTTAAACTCTATCTTCTCAGGTTCATTTGTTTGGACTTCATGTTTAATAACATCTTTCACCTCTCTGAACACCACATCTCGACTGCACACAAACTTCCTTGTTACTGGGTTCCAAAGCTTATAACCCTTTAAAACATCCTTATACCCAATAAAGATGCACTTTTCAGTTTTACTATCCAACTTGGTTCTTTTCTCCTTTGGAACATGTACATATGCATCACATCCAAATACCATCAGATGTGAAAGAGAGGGTTCCTTACCAGTCCATACCTCTTCTGGAGTCTTATCCTCCAACACTGAAGAAGGTGATCTGTTGACCAGGTAACATGCTAGCTCCACCGCCTTTACCAAAAATTCCTATCCTAACTTGGCACCACTGAGCATGCTTCTTTCCCTTTTTATCAATGTCTTGTTCATTCTTTCTGCAACTCCATTTTTCTCAGGTCTGTATGGAGTATTCTTCTGCATGCTATACCACACTTCTTACAGGATTCTTCAAATTCCTTGCTACAAAACTCTCCACCATTATCTAACCTCAACACCTTTATCTTCTTCTCTGTCTAGTTTTCCACTAGATCCTTAAATTATTTAACCCTGTCAAAGACTTCAGATTTCTTCTTAAGGAAATATATCCATGTATTCCTTGAGAAGTCATCTATAAATGATAAATAGTACATAGACTTACCCAGTGATGGAACCTTCACAGGTCCAAACAAATCACTGTGCACAAGCTCTAATATCTATTTCACTCTCTTACCACCAGAGGGGAAACCTCACCCGATTCTGCTTCCCATATACATAATTTTCATAGAAATCAAAAATCCAGAGAACTATTAACTCATAGCTTCTACCATACCTTTACCATGAAGTATTCAAAGGCCCTTTTCTCCAATATGTCCAAGCCTTTGATGCCACATCATGGTCTTCTCTCCAAAGACCATTAGATTTTCTGCTCCACTTTTAGGAACCACAGAACTATTGCACCCATCAACAATAGTGCTACCTTGCAACTTTTATAGAGTTCCAATCCGAACTCCCCGCATCATTACCAGTGCTCCCCGAACCATCTTGCAGGTATCCTTCTCGAACATTATTTTTACACCTGCATCATCCAGCTTGCATAAGGAAATCAGATTTCTGGCCAATGCAAGAATATGCAGAACACCCAAAAGTGTTGTAACCCTTCCACCTTGCAACATCAACTTTACTTTTCCACAACCAATGATTCTAACCTTCCTGTCATCCCCCAAGAAGACATCACCACTATCATATTTCTCATATTCGCAGAACCACTCTCTATGGCGAGTGAAGTGAAACGATGCACATGAGTCAATAAACCATGCCTCATGATCTACATGTGTACTTGAAGAAGCCAAGTACACATCCCCACCTTCATCTGAGGTGGTTTTCGCCTCTGTAGAAGGAGCATCATCAGATCCATTTCTTTTATCAGGAGCTTTAGATTTATAATCCCTTTTGTAGTGCCCTTCCTTTCTGTATTTCCAGCAAACCACCTTTACAGGTTTATCTGGAGATTTAGATCTCCCTCTAGATTTAGACCTCCCAATCGATGACTTATTTTTGTTTCCATTTTGGGACTATCCTTGTACAGACAAGGCATCACCATTCTCGCTCTCCATATTTTTCCGTCTCATCTCCTCCGTTAGCAAGGATGAGACTATTTTATCAAACTACAAGGCAGTTGCATTGTTATCTATTGCAATAACCAGACTATCCCATGAATCTGGTAGAGAACACAACAAATTGAAGCACTTATCTTCATCTGAAATTTTAATATCAACAGATAATAACTGACTTACCACAGTATTAAATGCGTTCAGATGCTCTATCACCGAGTCTCCATCTTTCATCCTTAGGTTATACAGCTTTTTCCGTAGGAATATTTTACTCACCAGAGACTTAGATTGGTAAAAATTCCCTAACTTGTCCCACAAAGCCTTCATCGTAGCTTCCCTCGATACATTCAACAATACTAAGTATGACACACACAATCGTATTGTGCTCTTTTCTTTCCAATCCAACTTCTTCCATTCTTCATCAGACACTCCCATTGGTTTAGTACCTGAATCTACCACGATCCACTGATCTTTATCCACCAATAGATCCTCCATCTTGAGTTTCCATAACTCAAAACTCTGACTATTAAATTTCTCGATCTCTATCTTTCCACTACTTGCCATCTTCTTTCACCACTAGAATCCATCTCGCAGATCTCCCACTAAACAGGGTCTACCACAGGCCCAAGCGAAACCCCTCAGTGACAAAGGCATCCCTTGAAGAAAAAATAGCTCTAATACCAAATGTAGGTTTTAACCCATACAGTAGTTACCTACATACAAATTCTAAAACATAGAAAATAAACAATGCGATAGCATAACACATAAAACACTTATACAAAGATTTTCTTCTAGATCCCAAAATCGGGACTACCAGCTTGATTTTTCATTATGTTCCTTTCAATGTTACAATACATATTTATACATGTCAAAGCATCCAATACCATGGACCGAAAACCATCGCGTCCAAAACCATGGATCAAAAACCATTGCGCCCAAAACCATGTGCGAAAACCATGCACAAAACCATAGGTAGATCTGCCCATGCTAATATAGGGTGCAAAAAAAAAATTCCTGCGGCACTGCCCTAGACCCCTTAGAGGGGGGCTACCCACCCCACTCAAACCCCACGAACAGGAGGGGCTGCTTCCCCCCCGTGACACCCCCGCTGCGCAATCGACGCAACATAGGGGGGGCTCCATCCCCCCCTCTAACCCCCCAGTTCACTACATAGGCTAGTCATGGAAAGAATATAACACAACCCAATAGATTCAAATTGGGTTGGAAAGTAGACATCAAGGGCTACTTAGTATAGAAATAGAGGTTTTAAAAATATTTCATTTTGGTCCCTCAAAACATGACTATCTCGACTATGTTTTCAGAACTTTCATCAAGCCTACAAGCCAAAAAATATGATATTCAAGAAATTTTTCCAAATTGGTGATAAAAATAATATGAGTGTTTGTAGAACTATTATTTTCAATGTAATACATCTACATACACAAATAAAATAAAAAATTTATCATCGATGTTGATTTCCATAGCGTGTTGCAACAAAAACAACTATTTAAAAAAAATGTATCTATTTATGTCCTTATTTATTTTATTTTCTACACTAACCTACTCTGCTTTGAAAAATGAATATTCTTACGTATAAGAGTAATTCCAGTTGTTACAGATCCATTTGGGCACATCAAATCCCAACATCTAGATTAGTATTTTAGGGCTCATCAAACCCTAATTTCAGTTGCTTCATGCCCTAAACAAGTCACCCCTTTGAATGCCTCATTCCCAGACAGTTTCATGACTTGAAGACATCAAGAAATAGCCTCTAGAGGGACCAGCACAGGTAAGCCCTTATGAAGGTGAGTTGTAGAGCAGTTGAGTCCACTACCAGGGTGCTCTACAGAGAACTTAGGCTTCCTTTCACCTGCGTTGGGCGAGAATGGGCGAAATTCACATAGGGTTTGGGGAATATTCTTATCTTTTGGAGTCATCTAGAAGTTTCTATCACTTATTAGCTCCTATTAGCTTGAAAGTGGATGAGGAACTAATTCAAAGTATGGAAGGCAATTCAATGCCACCATTAATGACAAAACCTCCTTCATCTTCCTATAAATTGACCACTCATCTAAGTGATCAGGGGCTGGATTATGTTGAATTGTAAGGAGATAATGCTGCTATGAGATTTGGCTTTGAAGCAAGTATTGTGATGCTACAATTTTGTCATGCTTTTGATGTGATGTGGATGGGATCCAAGCTGGAGGAGTGGCTTTGAATCAGACACCAATAGTTGTAATTCATTCTTCTATCTAATAAAGTGTTCGAGCCATTTTCCCATATGTTTTTATTGTTTCATAATGCTTATGTGTGTGAATTGTATCTAATTCCTTTCACTTATATTCAATAGATCATAATATGCTTTGATCGGTTTTTGTCTTATGTTGTGTTTACAGGGTACTTCTCAAGAGAATTAAGTACGGGAAGGAGCGACGGAATCGATACAAGGGAGATGAGAGGAAAGCAAAACTACAGGTAGGCCTTCTATCTTCTCATATTATCTATTGCTTATAGGAAAAGTCTAAAACACTTTAAACTGTTGTTCTAGATACAACTACTTATCTAGGGAATTAGTATTTATTCGTAGATGCTAAATTCTCCAAAACAAATTGGCGACTCCACTGGGGAACTATCACCTTTCCTAGTAGCTTATTCACCTCCTAAGACATTCTTGTAGACCCTGCTTGTGTTCATTGACTATATTTCAACTCTTTTGCATTGAATTTTGGTCAAAATTTGAGGTTAGATGACTCTTGAGTGGCCTCTCAGAAATCAACGCAGGCTTGGTCAGGGGACAGTGCTCTGCAGAGCACCCTTGAGTGAGATACAGTTCTCTATAGCGTAGTTAGGCCATCTTTGACCTATGCTGATCAACCTTAGGTCAATTTCCCTCCTTTGGAAAGTGTTTTTGCCAACTTTTCTCTGCTTTTTTTCTTGTTGATTGATCAATGAATGTTATATCTTAGAGAACAAATTTTTATCTCCTTTGCCGACCCTACTTTGATTTGACTGATTAATGTTTCTTTTATGTTTTCTTTGTCATTATCAATCTATAGTCAAAGTTAGAATATAATTGATTAATCTTTGTTCGTAATAAAGTGTTGTAAAGCCTTCTTTTCCTTCTAAATAGAACTGTTGTTAAAGTCTTCATTCTTATGAAAGATTGACTGATTGTATGTGCATATTTCCTTTTTTGTTCATCATAACATTAAGGGATTCAAAAAGAAAAACTTGCATCGTTCATATTGTAGTTTGTGAATGCTTGAAAGGAATAGCTAGGGAAATTGCATTAGATGTTCCCTTTGCTCTTTGTCAAAAATCTGATTGCTCTATCCCTACTAGCTAAGGTTTTTCATTGTTAAATTGAATGGAAAGAATGCTTATCATGTTAGTTGCATTTTAGGAATTGCAATCATACATCACGTGGTGAACCATGAAAGGAAAATTCTAAAGAAGATCAACTTTAAATTTATTTGAATTTACCTAATGGAGCCTTGTCACCTAACGAAGAACATTTAGAGGTCTAGGCTAGAGACATGTTCCGGCATCGTAAAACAAAGCATTTGTCACTAACTTGCCTGCAATACAACCCGAGTGTTATACCTCATTCCACGTACATAAGTATATCATAGCTCGTCCACGTAACTTTGGGTATATATGGTAGTGTTACAGTACGTAAAGTATATGGGAATGCTCTCACTATGCGGTTTTGCATTAGACATCGCTTATAAGGATTGGGCCTCCACATAATTTCGATTATATATGGGAGGACAACACTAGGTTGCTATCCATCCTTAGGTAACTAAGTCGGCTACCTTGTACACTGTGATACACCGAACACAGCATTCAGGGGGATTGCCTGCCCATACTTTTTGGTTCACCAAGAGGTATTCTATAATTCACAATTTCCTGGTAAACCTTTTGCCTAGATTATCCCTCTTTTGTTTTGATATGTTACTGTGATTAAAATAAAATCAATTGACCATGGATAACATCATCCAAGCCCACTCCTTAGTTGATCTTAGGTTGAAACATATGGCCACAAATCCAGAGTCCATTGATCAAGGAATTCCTTTTGTTGGGAATCATAGTCCTTTTCCTCCTTTTGGAAATATTGGTGCTCCATATATGGCTACATTGTCCCTTTCAGGATTTACCATTGGCTTGCCAGTATGGTTATTTTCAACCTCCTTGGTTCAAAATTTCGTGATTTCTCCGCAATCGAGTACTCCTCCAACTGAACAAAAACAACCTCCAGTTGATCCTAAATTTGACCCTTTTCCTTCTTCCTTGGTTGTTTCTTCCTCCCCTTCTTCCTCTTTTCCTAGTGAAAGTATTGGTACTAGTAACCAGGTGGCTAAGAAGAAGAAGATTGGGAAGAAAAAGAAGAAGAAGCAAATTCAGCAGGGGGAAACCAAGCAACCATTGCTTTGAATGCAACATCTGATGAGAAATCATCCATCAAGCCTCACAAAGTTCGATATCCATGCAAATTTTGTATGGGAGATCATCTTCTTTGAAATTGTCCTGATATTCCTCAGATCTTAGAAGAATGGTCTTCTCGTTCACATCATCCAGTGTCATCAACTTCTGGAAATCATGTCGGTGACACACCATCAACTAGTGGTAGTAAAGTTCATGGAAAGAAGGGTAAAGTTAAGTTTCCCTGTAGGTTATGTGAAGGGAATCACCCCATTCACCTTTGTCCCTATCTGGATGAAGCCAAAAAAGTGTTGGATAACCGTCCTACTTCACCGCAACAACTTCCATCTAGTTACAGGAGACTCTCCCTTAATCCTTCACTAGTTGGTGAATTGACTACCAAAATCAACCATCGGTCAAACCCACTCTCTCTGCATGTGAATCCTATGAGTCTATACCCGACCCAAATAACCAGGTCGAGGTAACAGTTTACCCAATTTCACCTTCAGCTAATTGTACCTTTCCCAAAGAGAGTGAATATGATACCACTCAAGTTATTTTTTTTTCTTCAAATTCTAATGAGCTTGGGAGCAATCCTCCTGTTCCATCAAGACAGGAGGAAAACCCTCCTACTCTCGTAACTCAAGGGGTTAATTCTCCCATTCGTATGGTACCCCCTCCCAGTAGTCTAGTCACTTCCTTTGATTGGAATCGACTGCAGGATTTCGTCTTCCTTCTTATGTTCCTTTCTAGATCATAGTGCAAGTTTGTAATATGATTGTATCTGTTAGCCTCTTGCTGCAGCAGGTTACTCATATTTCATGATTGACATTTTTACAGGCCAAATATGTCATACTTTGCATGCTGCAATGCTCCATATTTGCTTAACAGTCTCCAAGCGAAGAAGGTTACTCAGAGTTCATTTAATTACCTTCCAAATTTTTGAGAAGTTATTCTGGTTTCGCTAATTTTCAATTAAAGGGAGGTCCAAACAGCTTAATCTTGGTCTCCCCAGCTTTAAATTTCCTGTTTTAGAATATAGAGAATGTAAATCTGTCCAAACATCTTAATCTTGGCAGATTCTTAGATAGGTAGAGAATCAAAAGAGCCCAACTGCTTAATCTGGGCCCTTGGACGAAATAAGGGTAGTATATAGATAGGAAAGCATGAAAAGAAAAAATAGAATGATGGGTTTGCAAGTCTAAGTGCACCCAAATCAAAAGAAGAAAAAATGTTAGGTAAGTAGGCTGGGTAGGTAGTTTTGGGGTTGCTGAATCCTAATTGTTGATCAGTTCCAGATTTCCAGGCGTCATCTTTACTCAGGACACAATCAGCAGGCAGTTCTATGCGAGAAGCTCAAAAACAGATATAACTAACTCCCTTTCTCCATTTTCCCCCCAATCACTAACTAACTTCCCCAAAAGAGGTCAAGATCTGCTTGATACCTCTTAAGTTTCATCATTTTCATAGCATTTGCTTGGGTAAAGATCTGCTTTACTCAAAGTTGTTCCATACTTTCTCCGAAAAAGGTTCTATCCCCTTGTAACAGCCTAAGTTCTCCCTAACTTAGCGCTTTCTCACCATCTCCATATTAACCACTGAAATTATTATTTAACTCCCTATATTTTCCCATCCCCCTACTAAAACTATGAAAATCATCCCCTATGTAAATATCCCTCCCCCTGGTTGAAAAATAACCATAAGTACCCCCGGGAATTGCTTAGTTTACCTGAAACTTAGCAAGAACCCTCATGCTACCCCTTCAAACCATCTTCCAAATACAATGGACTCCTTCCAGAGTATAAAATCCCTTTTCAGGTTATTGGACTACTTCCGAAGCCTCAAATGCCTTTCGCACCCACTTACTTACTCCTTTTGACCGCAACAAACCCCTTGCTAACTTCCTTAACACTCCGCAGACCATATAAAGCCAGATTGCATCGCAAGATCGCAATATCCTCTCCATGCAAGTTATGACCCATCCATCGTCACTCGACGCGATATCGCAATATCGGCGATCGGCGGTCGCAAGCGCCAAATGTCCAACTAAAACACCTTCCCATTCCCTGCCGATGTGATATTGCGATCGCATCGGAGAAGTTCATCGCATCACCTTCAGTATCAGCACCTCGCCATGTCACTTCTGTACCAGGGACCCACCATAGGATGACGTCATCCACCGTACTGCTGACGTCAGTAGCCAGAACATCGAAAATTTGTGCAGGAAGAGAAATCGCACTTCGGAGCTACAGAACAAGAAACAGAGGCAGTTTTCGATGCGCGATTAGCGCTTTGCGCTAATCGCGCATCACTACAGGAAATAGGCCATTTTGGGGAATCTTTGGGGAATCTTTTGATTCCTTGGCCCGTTGTGCGCTAAAAAAGCTCGAAAATCGCCCGATCATGCCAAATTGATCCGATTTAAAGACAGCAGAGGACTAATGACAGAGTTTAAAGTGTATCATATCAAATCATCAGGTAGCAATCATGTCAAAGAGTATCAGTAGGCGACGGAAGCCATCAAAGTAGTGGCAAAGAGTATCAGTGAAAATATTAAGCAGCGGCCCGAAGCAGGAGAACATTTAATACCTTCCAACAGAGTCAAAGAAAGAGGGTGAAGCCACTCAAAGCCCTCAAACCATAATCATTGCACATTTAACTCGCACCAGAGCAGAACTACAGATCCCGAAGCACAATCATTCCAGTAGCACCGCATCAAGCCTCCAAGGGCCACATTGTAATCTTTTTTGATTCAGCTTCCTGTAGTGCAGCCAAAAGGACTCACCTGCATTTAATTCCAGCAACACTTAGATTTTTGAAGAGCTTTTCTAGCAGACCTGTTTAGGTCAATTGTAATGAATGTATTTCTGATATTTTGCTTATATATACCACCCTGAACAATGTAGTGAGGGGTTGGTTGGTTGGTAGGTTGGTTAGTTAGTGAGTCGAAGACATCGCTTAATTTTCTTCCCAGCATTTTCTCCAAGCAGAGACCCACACTTTAACTGTCATACTTTCTATAATCAAAGATTACTGAAAGCGTGGATTTCGAAACTGTTTGATGTGTTCAATTGGCCAAGGAGTGATTACGGAATTCCTGTGCTTCTACGTGATTCAATAAGTGTTTCTCTCCTCTGTTAATTTTCATGTTTTTCCCATCGTTCCGCCTTCTAAATTGCAGGAAAAAAGAATAGCTTAAGATTTGTTTCACTACACCTTAAGTTCAATTTCGGCATTTTTCTATGTTTTCATCAGAAATAGCTATGAGCATGTATACTTAAATGATCTTGTTTACGCTGTTTCTTTCACATATGAATGAGAATTTAGGAATTCTTAACTGCTCCTAGATCACC
>APFE030704693.1:9256-42424 GCA_000404065.3 Pinus taeda | reverse complement strand
TTTGTTCTTCATCTAGGCTTTATTCCTGGAGTATATCCTCTTCTTTTGACCTTTCTTGCTCCTTTTCTTCTTCCTCTTCACAATTGATGTAGAATAATTTCTTCTCAGCACATTTATGTCCTTTAGTGTATTTGATATCACAACGATAACAAAGCCCTTTTGCTCTTTTTTCTTCCAATTGTTGTGGTGTCAACCTTACAGGTTGTGGAAGACTAGCGACAACAACACTTCCGTCTTTATAGTTGTGAGTGGTATGCTTCCTGGTTGCCATAGTTTTGCTTTCCATTTTTCTTGTTAACCTGAATGCCTTCTCTAATGATCGGGTTCCCAAAGGCGAACATCATGTTGGATATTATCCTTTAAAGACCCTATGAACACATCAATTCTATGCTCCTCTGGAAATTTTTTTACCCTTATGTTCAATTTTTGGAACTCCTCAATGTGCTCCATTATTGAACCCTTTTGTTTGAGACTTTATCCATTGGCCTAAAAAAAGTGTTGCTTTTTGTATCCTCATAATGTGCTATCAATTCTTCCGTAAAAATTGCCCAAGTGATAAATTGTTTATGAGAGCAAAGCCATTGATACCATACAAACTAATTTGGTTCCAACTATAAAGTTGCAATACGTACCTTTTGTGTATTTTTCACATTATTGAGATCGAAAAATTTCTCCATCTGTAATATCCATGTTGCAAGATCCTTGCCATCAAACTTCCTCATATCAATTTTTGGAGTATGGTGCATCTTCGATCCAACATTAAATTCTATGAAATCATGATTAACATTTCCTTTGTTTTCATCATGAGTTTTCTTTACTCCCCTTTCACCATTAGTAAGTACTTCTTGAAGAAAATTTGTCAAACCTGCCTTCAAATCTGCCATGTTTGTCTTCAACTCTGTCTTCAAATCTATCTTCAAATCATACATCTTAGCTTCCATTCCATTTATCTTAGATTCCACGCCATTTATCTTAGATTCCACGCCATTTATCTTAGCTTCGGTTAGCTTTTGTGAGTGTGACATTTGTTGCACTTGTTCTTGTAATTTTGATATATCATGTCAGCATTTATTCCTCTTCTTCATGAGTCATCTGGCTAGAGCTTTCAGGTTCTTACTAGGTGTTTGCCATTTTCTTTCCTTGGGCATTCACTTACTTGATAATAATTCTCTACTATGCCCTTTGAATTCCTTCAAAATAAATTTTCAAACCAATCTTAAGCAAAAATTTAAAAGAATCTACACACCTTTTTTCACTTTGTAGGAGCTCGATATTGCCTCTGATGTATCTCTGTACTTTCGGATCATCTAGTTCTGAAATTGCAACTTGTAGTATCCCTCTGTGTCCTCTTTCCAATGCCACCAGTCCGATCCAAATTGGATTCTCCAATGAAGAGTTATGCAAAATCTCCCACAATGACCTGCTTATAGACTAGTTCAGTAGAGCGAACTTGTATGATGTACCATGAGTCACTGTTTCAACCTTTGGCTCTAAAAAAATACATACAAGAAACGAAAGTTCGTCCTCTTTCTGCACCTTCTTACGAAATTTCAATCCGATGCTCAGAGAGAAAGTTATGACAATTTTCCCCAGGTCACCTGTTTGGAATGTAATTCAGGAGTCTGCAAGAAGACCAACTTCCTCAGATCATATATTCGCAAATATAGCGCGAAAAATTCTGAAATTCAAACCCAAAATTCAGCGCGATTTCTTCTCAGATGGGTTTTTTTTTAGCTTCTGAAACGTCGCAGAAAAAAAGTTATAGCAAAAATGCCACGATGACTTGTTTGGAGTAGTGAAACCCTAGAATCCCAAAGCTCCGATACCAAATTGTTATGAAAACCAGCTTGCAAGAAAGATAGAACAAAGATAGATCAACGCTTTAAATTCAACCTCTTTGAGGGGCAACCTCCTTTTCCTTACTTAAATGAACAATTCTGGATGAACAAATTAAAAAACCGTCCTTTCTATATTAGGAGTCTAATGAGTCCCCAAAATAACCCAACCGACCTAACAATAATAATATAAAGCCACAAAAATAACAATAGAGGGATTCTATGGGGCACAATAATAAAAATATGGGGACAATAGGGGCACAACAATATTAATAAGGGGTAAAACTACAATAGTAATGGGGTAATCACTAGTATTATAGGGACCCAACACTGTATGTACATACAGTGTTGTTTTTTTCTCAACTCTCAACCTTGAAATAATTCCCAAGGGATCATAGGACCAAGTAAAACTCAACTTGAATTTCATCTACTTTAATAAATTATTTTCTTCCTTTGCTACTGCTCTGGTATTAATAATGAAAGGGCCAATCTGTGCCTTGAGTTTGAGTTTTTCTTTCTCCTTCCTAGATACAAAATTAAAATCGTCCATATTCATTATTTGCTTGATGTATTCTAAGGAAAAGATACTTATTGGCACAAATACTGGTAACCTGTAGGGAGGGAGTTCACATCCATATATTCTGATCTCTATATAATTCTGGTAAAGGTACCCATCTCCAACTTTGGATTGATCAGTAAGGTGAAAAATTCTTTTGATTTCAGGTGAAATTATTGGTATAACATCACTATTGAGAAGACATAAGGACATATGCAAAAACTGGTTTACAAAGTCACTAAAGAAGTACTTTTGTGTTCTTCCTTACTAAGTAAGTCTAGTGAATGACTGATTGAGTTTTTCCTTTCACATATAACCTATGCAATGGGAACTTAAACCTATCTACTTGATGAAATAGTAGCAAATATACAAGAACCGATTGATGTTTAAATGCACATTCAACATAAAACTTTAGAAATTGATCATGAATAATGTTCGACAAAAACTGACTGTAATTGAAAATCAATGAGGGGTTATTACCCACAGAGAACACTGATAAAAATCCCAATATTACTTCATCCACCCATTGATCGATAGGGTAACCTAACAGACAAGCGACCATGAAAATAGACTTCCTTGACATTTCTGGGAAAATTGAAGTGGAATAGGGCAGATTAGTTCTAGAAAACTCAGAATTTTAAGGTAAGAATGACTCAAAGATAACGTCTCATTGAGGAAATGTGAGTTTCTGATATATATCCATGAGGGAATCAATAGAAAAGGGGTGCAAAGGAGCTTGGAAATTGATTTGGAGTGGTTGGCATATGGATTCCGGTGTAATGGCAAATAAAACTTCATTGTTTTGGGCAATTACAACCCTCTGACTGGGAATATAGCTGAGATGGCACCAGGTGACAAATTATTTGAAGGTATGAGTTTGGGGAAAGACAAATTGAGGCAAGAAAGATTGACAAATACTCAATTCATCACTAACAACTAGGAATTTTTGCTTTTCCTAGTTGTGGAGTTCATAAAGATCGAACTCGCATTGGACTTCTGAGATTTTGTATTGCATATCAACCAGAGGGAGCTCGTCTAGGTTAATATAAGAGGGAAATGTAGGGCTTTCTATAACTATTTTCGACTTGCCTTTGTGAGAAGACATCATAAACAACAAATTATATGCTAGGGTGGAAAATTACCAGGCTATGGCAATTACTGGTGTATGAAGATCACTGCATATCTATGAAATTTGGGGCCACACTGGTGTTGTTGGAACAAGAAATAACGAAACATCAGAATGTGGGGAAATGCGAGGTTTTTTTAAAAGAAGAGATTCAAACAAATAAACATACTATAACTATTATTGGGCGCGTCTAATTAATAAATTTAGGCGTTGGCAGGAATGATTTATTGTTAAATGGTCAAATAACTATTTGGCGGGAGAAATTTAATGATATAACAATCATTTGGTGGGAGTGAATAATAGAGAGATAACTGGAGGGGTATGAGTGAGGGTGAGAGCAGAGGTGGGAATGGGAAAGTGGTTTTTGGAGGGGGGGTGGGTGGTTTAGCAAAAGGGGGTCCTGAACTTAACGTGAGGCTGCCACATATGAGTGGGTGGTTTTGGGGAATCATTCTCTCTCCCCGCCCCCCTCCCCCAGCCCCCCCCCTTTGTTTAACTTCCGCAATTGCAGGGGGCTCCCGAATTGATCCTCGCCAGTCCAGTAGAGATAATATATGCGGGTTTTCCATTTGATAGTTTGTAGCTAGGTGACAAAGTGTAAATCATTTTATTTACAAAATAAATAATCCTTTTAAAAAATAGGAGGATTAAAATAAATATAAAACAATGAGACATTTGAACTAACACACAACTTTGGGATTTTTTATTCTTTTTTTATATATTATTTTTTTTATATCCCTTTTTCATTATTTTATTTTGATATTTTATTTATTTTTTCTCATTTTTTTTCATTATTTCTTTCTTTCTTTTTTTATTCTCTTTTCTCTTATTTTTATTTTTCTTTTTTAACATAAAGGAAAAATAAAAAAACAACTAGGATAAAAATAAATTACAACATCGGCTCCATCTGGAGATTGCTTCTCCCTGCGGGATGTAGAGAAATTGCAGACCCATGTGCCTTCTCCTTGGGCTATGGAGTCTTTGCTGCAAAAAACACACTTTGATGCTAAAATTTAAAGAAAATTAGAAATTTACAATGAACATGATTGCAAGCATTTAATATGGAATATAGTGTTTGAGGTATTGTCCATTGACTGATAATGAAGAATACTGTCCTTCTAGGTTGCACATAATGAAAGTGTTATTACCCTTTATTTCTGGAATGCTAAATGGTCCCAACCACAAATTATCAAACTTTCCATGCTTACCTCTTTCCTCTCTTCTAACATCCCATCTTAAAACTAGATTACCTTGTCTAAAATCTCCTTCTCTAGCCTTTCGGTAAAACAAACTTTTCATTTTGTTTTGAAATTGACGAAGTTTGTGCTGGAATTCACCTCTGGCTTGGTTTAGCTCAATGATCTGATTGGTTCTCCTTGAAAAATCATCAGCTTCTTCATATGATTTCTGTAAAAATTTCATGACTGGGAATGATAGCTGTGTAGGGAAAGTTGCTTCAATTCCATATACAAGTTGGAAAGGGAACTTTCCAGTAGATATTTTGGGCCATACTTTGTTTTCCCAAACTGCATATTTGTGATGACTCTCCCAACTTCTTTTGTAATCTTCCAATACTTGATTGATTACCTTAACCAAACGTTTATTTGATGATTCTGCTAACCCATTACCTTGTGGTAATATGGTGTAGAATGATGCAATGAAATCTGATATTTTTGAAAAAAATCTATTATTTTAATGCCACTGAAAGCTTGTGCATTGTCTATAACTATTTGTTGTGGACACCCAAATCTAGACAATATATTCTCTTCAATGAATTTTATGACCATTGTATTAGTTTCATTCTTAACAGGGATTACTTCTACCCACTTGGTGGAGTATTTAGTGGCCGTTAATATCCATCTATGTTGGTTGCTGGAAGATGGAACTATT
This sequence comes from Pinus taeda, assembly GCA_000404065.3. NCBI lineage: Eukaryota > Viridiplantae > Streptophyta > Pinopsida > Pinales > Pinaceae > Pinus > Pinus taeda. The sequence goes on along the minus strand of APFE030704693.1, from coordinate 37,017 downwards.
TCACCTATGAAATCTAATCCCTATTGTAAAAAAGGAGCTTCATTTAAAATTGGGACAAGGGGAAGTGCTGCTAGCCTCTGTTTTCCAGTAAATATCTGACATGGGATACAACTTCTTACCTTTGCTCCGACTTGTGTAAACAATTTAGGCCAATAGAAACACACTCTCAAAATTTTGTATGCAGTTTCCTTCCAAGCATAATGTCCTCCACAAATGCCTTCATGAAATTGTTCAATGACTTCGGTTTCACTTTCAGTCAAACATAATAAAAGTATATTCAAAAGATCCCTCCAATACAAATTGGCATTTATGATACGATATTTCATAGCTTTAAGTCTAAGAGATTTGGATTGATTCTTTGTAAATTCAGGAGGATACTTTAGATCTCAAAGAAAATTCAAAATGTATTTATACCAATCTGAAAGTAAAAAAATTGTCATCAATATGTAAAGGAAGAGGAACATGATCTGAACTGGAAGAAGGTTCTTGTGGATTCTTCTCACTTGAAATCTGAGAAGGTTCTTGTGGATTATCCTCATTTGAAATTTGAGAAGGTTCTTGTGGATTCTTCTCTCCTGAGGTCTGAGAAGGTTCTTGTGGATTCTTCTCTCATCTGAGGTATGCAAAATGGTGTTGATACCAAGAATCTTACAATTTGATTCAACCAAAAGTTTAGCTAAATCTCGTCCTTTCACCAATTTGGTAGGTCTGATATCTAGATCAAACTCTAGTATCTTGGCAATCCATCTTCCCCTCCTTCCATCTTTATCAAGTTGTGTTAGAAAATTTTTTATTGCATTGTTGGGGACATAAGAAATAACAAGAGAATGTAAGACAAATCCAAAATTATTTTAAATCCTATGTAAGGGAATACAATTTCTTCTCTATGATGTCATATCTCAGTTCAACATCTCTCATCACCTTACTAGAAAAGGAAATTGGCTTCTCATATCCATCATCATTCCTTTGTAGTAAAATAGCTACTATGATAGTGTCATGGCAAAGGAGAAGATACTAAAAAGTTTTGAGTAATCTGGACTTGCTAGTACTTGGGCTTCTGAAACGACTTTATTGATCCCTGAAAAATAATATCCAGCCTATACTATCCATTTGACTTCATGATCCTTTTTAAGCATATTAGTAATATATTTCACAATTTCAGCGTAATTAGGTATGAATCTTCTTAAGAAATTTATTTTTCCTAAAACTGATTGAATTTCCCTTTTGTTTCTAGGTAAGCTAATTACTTGAATTGATGAGACTCTTTTTGGAACAATTACAACTCCTTCCTTTGAAATTATATGTCCCAATAGAAGTCCTTATTTCATTGCAAAAAGCGACTTTTGGGATTAAGAGAAATCCCATATTTCCTGCATCTTTCAAAAACTTTTCTCAAGTGTTTAAAGTGTTTTTCATCAAAATTAGAAAATACAGTTAAATCATCAAGATAAATGACAATAAATTTATTTCTCTTACCAATGAATGCAAGATCCATTGCTCTTTGAAATGTTGCTCCAACGTTTATTAAACCAAATGGCATCTTGGAATACATAAATATACCCCATGGAGTTGCAAATGTTGTCTTTTCTTTGTCTTTTGGACTAGCCAAAATCTGGTTATATCCAAAAAATCCATCTAACATTGAAATCATATTTGAACATGAAACCCTCTGAAGTAGTTGGTCCATTTTTGTTAATGGATAATTATCGTTTAAAGACAATTTTTTTAGATTCCTAAGTCAACACACAGTCTTGGTTAACCATTTTTCGTCCTAACATGTACTAAATTGGATATGCATTCAAAATACCTTAAAGGAACAATTATTTATGCATCCAATAACATTTTAATTTCTTTCTCAATGGTTGGAAGCAAGACTCAATTTATTATTCTTAATTTCTACTGAAATGGTTTAGCTTATGGTTTGAAAGGAGTTTTATGCTCAATAATGCGTGTGTCATAGGTTTTCAATTCTTCATATGACCATGAAACTACATCTCTATAATGTTTGAAAAGATTGATATATTTGTCTTTGATTTCTTGAGGCAATGATGCTGAAATTTTAACATTTTTGATTTCTTCAGAAGTACCAATATTATAGTCCTAAACATCTTCTTGCTGTGAATTTAACAATGAAGTTTTTGAAACATCATTATAATAAAAATGTTTTGCAAGGGGAACTAATCCTTTTGGAATGTAATTATTTGATAACCGAATGATATCATGATCAATAATTTTCTGTTTTAAATGTGAATTTTGATCATCCTCATTTGATTTGATTTCTTATTGTGTTCTTCAACATGCAATGCAGAAAATTCATCTATTGCTTGTAAAACGTTTTTTTAACTATTCATCATCTTCAAAAACCTGCCAGTGTTTAAGATTGTCAGGAATGGAAGGTCTGTATTTTACTTCAATTTGATAATTCAATTGCAGAGGATCAAGAATTTTAAAAGAACTAGTAGAAATTGCCAAAGCATCAACATGAATATTTTCTTCTCTTAGTATTGATGTGATATTAAAGGCTTGAAAATAATTATCTACACAAACCCAAACTTCATTCTTATAAGATCTAAGCCTAGGATGCTTAGTTTGACAAAGGTTTTTGATTTATTTTACAATCAATGCTGAATCACCATATACAACCAAGTTCTCAACTTCAGACTCAACTAACTCCAATCCTAAAATTAGGGCTTCATTTTCTGCCACATTTCTTGTGACCTCAAAATCTAATTTCAAATATTGGGTTATATTTTTCTTATCAGGAGAGATGTGTACAATTCCATCCCCAACCACATCTTTGGAAAATTCCCCATCAAAATACATTTTCCAAATATCATTGTTTAAGATTTGAGGGGTATTGATAGTTTCTTGAATGATGATTTGAGGATTTGGAAGATTATCAACAACTAAAGTAAAGCATCCAAAATCTTGATCAAGTGCATAAATGGGATGATTAATTTTCTTGATTTTCTTTATAGATTGTATTGACGAATCTTACTTCTTTGTACAGTCTTAAATGTTCACCTCCATGAACTGGGATTGTAGCATAAGACACGTCCATTTGCAAAATTCCCCCCCTAACTTAGCACAACAAGATCTGGACAATAACATTCCAAATTTTGGGGGATTGTTTGTAACAATAGTGTCCAAGACTACACTCTTTACAAAGATCTAAGAAAGTGTTACAACTAAATCCTCAATCAATCCGAGGCAAGGTACTTTCTTGGAATAAAAAGTATATAGATCATGATATGGTCTAGTGATTTGTAATTGAAGTTGATCCATGATTAATTTAGGCATTAGATTAAGGGAAGCACTAGAATATAACATGCAATTATATAAAAAGGTAATCATGAATTTTCAAGATGACATAAATTGGAGGTACACTTTCATCAATCATATCTGAACTAGGACCAAAAACAACTTGAGGATTTTCATCTTGTAAACTAATGACATCCACCTATGCATCAACACTTTAAGATTGAATCCATTTAGAGACTTGATGTTTATAACCTAGATCTTTGGAGAGTTCAGATAATGGGATTGAAATTTTAACTCTTTCTAACTGTTTTTCAATGTTAAAAATATTTGGAACAAAATTTCAACAATATTTTGTTCTTGTAACTGATTCTGTGGTTGAATTGATGGTGTTTGTGTTTCAATTGATTTTACTTGAGGTTAATCAAAAGTAACCTTTTTGAATGGTCTACCAAGTCATTGTCTTGGTTTAAGTTCATACCTTCTATTTAATTGAGTAATGAGAAAATCAGAAAAAGCTTGATAGTTGGAAATTTGAGAATTTTCTTGATTTTGAATTAAAGACCGATCTTGAGTGATTGGGACAATAACATTCTATGATGATGGATATTCAAAATAGTTAACATCATTTGTATTGACAAGAACAATTTCTTCAGGATCTTGATCATCAATCATCAGGGGAGGATGAATTTGCTGATCAAAGTTTGGTCTCTGCAAAATTTGAGGCTGAAAAGGTCTTCTATATTGGACTTGTCCTCTGTTTGAAACATGTTGGATTACTCGAGGTTGAGTTTCCATTATTGAGTTTGTATTAAAAATATTTCTAAGTAGAGAGGTTATTTCATCGATTTTATGATATTCATCTTTAGTTTTTGATGAGGTACCTTCTTCTCTAGCTTTCATCCTCTTTTCAGACTTTTCTTCTTTAGCTTTCAATTTAGCAGATGCTGATCTATTAGCTTCAACTTTGATTGCATTAGTTTTCGTGTCTGCTAAAGTTTCTGATTTTCCCTCCCTAAGCATTACAACAAATTCATCTTCAAATGCTTTGGAAAACCTAACCTTAGCAACAATTACTGGAGGTTTGCAATCTAGATGCATTTTGTTATAAATTTTATTGAATCTCTTAATGAAATTAACTACACATTCACTAGGGCTTCTTTTTAAGTCTTCAAATTATGTTAAATAATAAACAACATTCTTTTTGATTCACCATTGATATTTGAAAATGTTAACTAGTTCAACCCATGAATTAATGGACTTAGCTTGAAGTTGTTTGAACCATATTCTAACATTCCCTTCAAGTGATTGAACAAAAAGTCTTGTGTAGACATCTTCATGCTTAATATTCATGTTATCAACAAATTCTAGGAATGCATCTAAGTGATCTTCAGCTGATGGCCTAATCAATCCATTAAATCTAGGTAAATGTTTTAGTTACCCATTAGGAAAAGCATGACTTTGGACTACAGGTGGAAGGACTAACGCTGCATAACATCTGCCACAATTGGTTGAATACCAACCATTTGATGTTGTGATGGAGTTGTATTTTTAGGAGAAACAACTTTACTAGAAGAAGGAGGTAATGAAGGTTTGGGTTTATGGAAGAATTGAGGATTATTAAGTAAATTATGAACTTTAGGTAAAATATTTTTAGGATCTTCAAAATCCATAGGGTTAGTATAAATACTAAGTTCCTCTTCAGATTTAGAATAAGTTGATGGATGAGTATGTATAAAAGAGGATTTAAAATCAAGTGGTTTAAACTCAGAAAGAGAGATTTTAGGATCTTCTTCACTGTTAGAAGGTTCTGAATGGGAATAAGGAAGTTCAAAAGCCTCAAGCTGATGGACTAAAAGTGCAGTTTGAATATCTACTCCTCTAGAAAGGAGTTTTAAAACTTTTGGAGGAAGATCTAATAATTCAACATGTATTATAATTTCCCATGAAGGGTTAGATTATGAAGGTACTTTTGATAGAGCAGAGGCAGAAGTAACAAGAGAGGCTTATAAACTACGTCTAATTGATGCTATTCTAACTAATCTCTCTAGATTTGATAAAGGAGAGAAAATATTTGGATCTCACTGTGGTTTGGTATGCCTACGTGAAGCCAGATTTAATATCTAGAGTTGTCAGGCAAAATATTTTAGCCTATTGGCCTCTTATTCACTGTTAAGAGGCAAGTATAATTGTTGTCCCAGGGAAACAAGCTTCAACCTTTGTTCCCTGGAAATGACGCTAATATGATGTTGTCCTTTGTGAACATCTAATTTTTATATATAGAAAATGCGTTTAGAAGTCTTCTATAGCCAAACAATACATGTGCAAGAGATAAAAAAAAGAAAGAATCTAAATTTTTAGAGGAATTAACAAAGAAAAACAATTTCAGTTATATTAATCTCTTTTAATAATGATAAACTTGCAGGAGATTTCAAAGAGATTGACATTCAATCTAATCTTACCCAGACTTCTATGTTACCTTGAACATGTGTAGAGAAAATAAAGATGAATACATAATTTAATAACTAGAATGAATCAAGAATCCTTCTATTAAATTTAGAAATAGCTTAGAAAGTTACAAGCATGTCCATTGGTTCATCACAAGGGTTCAACCCTTTCTTCTTTAAATTACAAAATATTTATAGAGTTCAAATTTAAACATATCTAAAATTGAATCAAAATTTATTACAAAACATAATATCATCCAAAATAGTTGTGATATTACAAAAAAAGAACTGAAAAATAGTATATATGAACTGATTTGAACACTCTGCACACATTTCGAGGGTTGTTGTTGATGGCTGTAGCTAGAAATATGTTTTTCTATTCACTGCCCCTGTTAATCTATTGTCCGCTCTTGAAATTTAGCATTCTATTCCTATTCAATGAGCTCACATAATTTATCCCATCTCTTTTCATTAGGTATAGAAAAATTTAACAATTTTCTGTATGACTCATCAACTTCAATATATTTTTCAAAAGTAGGCCTAGTTAAAAACATATGCTTAATTTAATGCTGAATTAGCAAATCATAACTTAAGCCTTCGATGAAAGCTTTTCCAGTTATAATTCCTCTGATTTTGGAAAATTTGGTCTTATCCACTGCTATCTCATGTAACTTGTGTTGATAATCTTCAAGTGGAATCAATTTGCCACCAATATCTTGCAAACCTGGAAGTCCTTTCTAATGTAAAGCATTGAATTTTCCGTGAAATTTCTTGATCTGAACCTCCAAATTCTACCACTTATTCTCAAGCTGTAACATCAAATTTCTCTCAGTTAAATCTTTCCTCACCTCCAAGACAACCTCAGTTCTGCAATGTCAAATTATTCAAGTTCAAAGTTTTGTCTTGGAGTTTAGTATTTTGATTATCCTTGTGGCATCTCCTAGTTTTTGGTCCAAGTCTTCTTTTATTTCTGCTACCGCTACTTTTGGCCTCTGCAATAAATCTTCCTACTCAAAAATAATTTCAATTGAAGGCCATAATTCAGTCATTGATGCATTAATGTCAATCTAGATATTTTCTTTGGCCTGAGAAATAATTTGTGGAATTAAAGATTCATTCTCATAAACTTCTAATTGCCGAGTTAACTTGTAATTCTTTTCAATCTCAGCAAAATATGCATTATCAGATTTATTCTTTTGTTCTTTAATCTTTTGGAGCTGCACTTGAGTTTTTCAATTTCTTGATCCGTCAAAGATAAGTCTCCTATGGCCTTTGACAATTGTTCCGTTGAATCAATACACTGTGTCTCTACTGTGGTTGCTGTTGCTATAGATGTCCTTGTTGCTAAAGTACTTGTTGTAGAAGTTGTCACTATAATAATGGAAAATGAAATACTGGCTTGCTTCTCTTTTTCTTTCAAGGGTGTTTCCATGTCAGCTTCCATCTTTTGAATTTGAAGACTATGTTCAACTATCAATTCAAACATATTTTCATTTTCTCTTTCTAATTGACCTACTTCCTTAGCTTGTGGATGTTCTATAGTAGGAAGTTTAAGCTACTTCCTCAATGCTTGAATGTCAACATTTTTATTCTTTATCATCTCTTCTATTACTGTGATATCAATACGATCATACCCTAGTTTGATCACCAAATCTTCAAGTGATTTGATTATGGTATTTTTAGCCAAATATGACATTCTTTCCATTTTCAACTATGTGTGAATATTGCTCAAGGAAGCTTGTAGTTTAGAGGTTGCTATAGCTGAACTTGTCATTGTTGAATATATCATTTCACTAGCCTTCTTATGAAGGTCAATTTGATCAATTGCATGAATTTTGTTGGTATCAAAAGAAAAAATGGATGTTTTGTAATCTTATGAACTTTTAGGGACTAGAACTTTAGGTTCCAAGAAAGCTAATTCAAATTTTCCTTTTTCAGTATCAAGTGCAAACAAAATTCTATGTTGAGGAGTGGAAGATTGCTTCAAAAATTTTGAATAAGTTGTGGCCTTTAATGCTTCATTATTCCTTTTAATTTCTCTGTATCTAGAGAAAATATTTTGCTATGTTGTATCTTGAGAAACAGAAGACAAAGGAGAATATTTTATCTCTTTTGTGGAAATGAAGTAGTAGCAAAACCTAATAGTACCATTGTGGCCTACCCCTGTGAACTCTTTCCTTCTCAGGATTCTTCATGAATGTTTGTCTTATTTATCATTTTTGAAAACTGTGAAGCCTTTAGCTTGAGATTTTGAGTCTGTAGGAGACAAAATTTCTCTTGATATTTTATTTTATTTTTTCTTGAGGAACTGGAGTTTGTGAAGATGCCTGAATGACAATTTTTTCCTCAGCTTCTTGTAATGTTTTTTCTTGCCATTATTCGTGATTTGCATATTGTTCTATCTCTAGTCTAGATGTATGTACATATCATGTTGTTTTATTCTCAACTCTCAACCCTAAAATAATTCCCAAGGGATCACAGGACCAAGTAAAACTCAACTTGAATTTCATCTGCTTTAATAAATTATTTGCCTCCTTAGCTACTACTCTAGTATTAACAATGAAATGGCCAATTTGTGCCTTCAGTTTTAATTGTGCTTTCTACTTCCTGGATACAAAATGAAAATCATCGATATTCATCATTTTCCTGATGTATTCTAAGAAAAATATCCTTATTGGCATAAATACTGGTAACCTGTATGGAGGGAGTTCACATCCATATATTATGATCTATGTATAATTCTGGTAAAGGTAGCAATATCCAACTTTGGATTTCTCAGTAACGTGTAAAATTATTCTGATTTCAGGTGAAATCCTTGGTATAACATCACTGCTGAGAAGACATAACGACATATGCAAAAATTGGTTTACAAAGTCACTGAAGGAGTACTCTTTTGTGTTTCTCCTTATTAAGGAAGTCCAATGAATAACTGATTGAGGTTTTGCTTGTGCATCTAACTTTTGAAATGGGAACTTGAACCTATTTTCTTGATGAAATAATAACAAATACACAAGAATTGATTGATGTTTAAATGCACCTTCAACATAAACCTTTAGAAACTGATCATGAATAATGCCTGAAAAAAACTAACTGTAATTGAAAATCAATGAGGGCTTATTACCCACATAGAACACTAATAAAAATCCCAATATTACTTCATCTACCCATTGATCAGTAGGGTAACCTAACATATAGGTGACCATGGAAATAACCTGCCTTGACATTTATGGGAAAATTGAAGTGGAATAGGGCGGATTAGTTCTAGACAACTCATAATTTACAGGTAAGATGACTCAAAGATACGATATTTGTTAGAATATTATATATTACGGAGCAATGGAACACATGAAATAATGCAAAAATATAAACACAGAAAACGCACAAAACAAGAGAGACACAGATATACGTGGTTCACCCAGTTTGGGCTACGTCCACCTCCAACAGCCAGTCCTTCCTTTCTATTATCCAGCAAAATGAAGAGACACAACCTACAGCAAAGCCGCTGTAATATCCTCTGTTTTCTCTCACAGTCTCACCTCTCTATGTTTCTCGCTCACACACAGAATACACATCTATATCGCCGCCTCAAATACAATACCCTCATACAAAGAGAGGGGTTGCCTTCTAGGGCAAAAAACCCTAAACTAAACATAAGTTCTTACCATCAGATCATCCGCCTAATGAACGGCTCAGTTGACTAGAAATTACTATACTTTTTACAAGGCAAATTTACATCTGTCTTTAGCTTCGGGGCGCCTGCCCCGAGCCCCCGCCGGGGACCGCTGGCCCCCGGACCCCCAGTTGGGGGGGATGGGTCCCCCGGACCCCCGCGGGGGGGACAAGTCCCCCCGCGCCCCCCCGCGTGGGAGGGTGTACAAAACTTCCTGGGGTATACATCCGGCTGAAACAAAGACCTCTGAACAATCATGCTCCACACACAACATATGAAACAATACAAACATATGGGAAAAAGGTTCGAACACTTTATTAGATAGAAGAAGGAATTACAACTATTGGTGTCTGATTCAAAGTCGTTCCTCCAGCTTGGATCCCATCCACATCACATCAAAATCATGACAAACTTGTAGCATCACAATACTTGCTTCAAAGCCAAATCTCATAGCAACATTATCTCCTTACAATTCAACGTAATCCAGCCCCTGATCACTTAGATGAGTGGTCAATTTATAGGAAGATGAAGGAGGTTTTTTCATTAATGGTGGCATTGAATGACCTTCCATACTTAGAATTCATTCCATGGAGGAAGGGATGAGAGGATAGGATGCACCTTAACTCATTCCTCATGCATTTTCGAGCTCATAGGAGTTGATAAGTGAAGGAAACTTCTAGATGACTCCAGAAGATAAGAATATTCCCCAAACCCTATGTGAATTTTTCTCATTCTCGCCCAATGTGGGTGAAAGGAAGCCTAAGTGCTCTGCAGAGCACCCTGGCAGTGGACTCAACTACTCTGCATTGTACCTTCATAAGGGCTTACCTGTGTTGGTCCCTCTAGAGGCTATTTCTAGATGTCTTCAAGTCATGAAACTGTCTGGGAAGGAGGCATTCAAAGGGGTGACTTGCTTAGGGCATGAAGCAACTGAAATTAGTGTTTGACGAGCCCTAAAACACTGATATGGATGTTGGGATTTGATGTTCCCAAATGGGTCTGTAACACCAATGGATCCATTTTCAAAATAAGACCTCAAGTATGTACATACCCAATTTTGAAAAATGCATGTTAATAAATAGTAGGGTATGAGAAGCCAACTTCCCTTGAAAAGATGGTGTCAAAAATTGTTGAAGTATGGAGTGATGTTGTAAATAAATGATGGAGTGAAACCAATATTCAATATATCCTTTACTTTCTTGATTTCCCTTAGCTGTCATATCATGAAGTTCTTGAGTTTTTAAAACGGCTTGTTGATGCAGACTAGAAGAAACCTCATTTTCTTCCATAACTTATACAGATTTTGTATTTGGAACATTTCCAATCTCAATATAACTTTTTGGCAATGGTTCATGTGAGCTAGAATGGGTGGGAAGGGTAGGTAAATTTTTCAGTTCTACATTGTAAGCATGTTGTATTGGTTTATTACTGTGAGGGTGTGGAATGAGTTGAGCAGGAAATTGTGTAGGGCATGGAGCATTTTGATGATGTAGTTGATTAGGTTGTGTGGATGGTTTCGATAGACAAGGAAGATGTTTTTGAAAATCTAGAAAAGAATATGGATGATGTGTTTGTGCTACAAGATATGGGAGAGCATCCATGTAATCATAAGATGAACCATGCCAAACTTGTAGAGAAGATTGGTGGGGGTTATATTGAGATTGGCATGGTTTCCCTAACACAGGTGTATTCCATAATTGATTATGCAAGTGAGAAAATGGAGAGCAAGTATTTTGAACCATACATGTAGGCCATGGTTTCCATAGTTTTGACCTTGTTGCAGTTTCTCCATCCCTTTGATATCCTAATTCCATCCTAGATAAAAAAGAACAATTATCTATGGCATGCTCCTTTTGGCAATGAGGGAAAAACACTTCTTCAATTTCTTGATTTTTTTGAACCTAAAAAACATCCAATTGTGAATTTAGAGAGCTAATAAAATCAATTTTAAAATGTTCAAATAAATCATCGATTTCAACTCCTATATCTCTTGTTCTTGTAGTAGATTTGGAAAAGAAAGAAGAAACTTCTCTAGAATTCTTGCAAGCCTTGGAGATTCCTCTTAAATACCTTATGCATAATTCAAAAACATCATCATATGATAACTAAAAAACATCACCTTTTCCCATTAGATTTAAGAGTTCTAAAAATTCATCTTTGATTCCTTTGAGTGTTTTTAAGATCTCTTTTTTCAAATGCTTATGCTTTGATTTTTGACGGTTGTATTGAAATCACTCTACATAGTCCTCCAAGCTTTCATCTTTCCCTTGTATCATACTGAAAATATCTTCACTAGACTTGTAATACTCTTGGTACTTCTTCAAGAATACATTCTTCATCTCTTCCCATGTTTGGATGTTGTTCCCACCAAGGCTCATGAACCATCGGAGGGCTGCTCCTTTTAGAGTAAGAGGAAACACTTTCAACCTTTGATCATTAGTACAATAATCATATCCTCTACAAAGTACTTCAAACTCAAATAAGAATGTATCTGGGTCTTCGTTTGCCAAACCATGAAAAATTGGTAGAGAAGATGGGGTAATTATGTGAATTTGTGTCACTCCTCCTAGATCTTTGATAGGGAATTCCAAAGTAGCAATGTGAGTCATTTCTTACCATAATAGAAGATGTTCTTCATGTGTTTTTTTGAGGCTCATCCTTCAAATGTTCCTACCAATTGGTTAGTGGAATAGGTGGTGCTTACATCACCACTTGAGTGGAATGATGAGATTTTTTTTTTCTTCTCAAACATCTACCTCTAAAATTCCTACTTCTATCAATGCATTCTATATGACCTAAGCCTGACTACTAAGGGAGACCCTTCACTGGTTCCCTAGGATGCGCACATAGGTTCTTGCCTTCCGTCTTCATTATCTACCTCTCACAAAGTTAGGTATGCAAATTCAACCATATATTAGCGTGGTAGTGCTATTTGACTGCCTCCCTGGCAACGATGCCAAAATGTTGGGTAAAATTAATTGCTTAATAAAAACAACTATTCACTTGAACATTAATTATCAACCTAGGGGCGTATTTTTATTTCAAAGCAATCGGAAAAATATAGGCATAAAAATACCAACAGCTAACATTGGTTCTATATGATCATGTTTTATACTATTAAGCTCATTCAACAAGAAATAAAATGTAAGACGTGAATAATAAAACTAAAATTAAAAACAAGAAAGTAAATGATAGGAAAAACAATTATGTTAATCACACAACTTGAATCATTGCTAAATTAAACCACACATTTCTGAATTTGAAATTTAATCTATTGCACCCAACATAATTCAAATGCTAATCTAGAGTACTAAATTAAATGAAATCTAGAAATTGCAAGAAATAACAAATCTGAAGAATGTAGAAGCCAACAAATTACTTTGAATAAAATGAAATTTACTTTAAGGAATGACAATTGAAATTCAAATAAACAAACACATAACTACACTAATTTACATGTTCAAGGCAACACCTTGTCCAAGGTAGTGGGCCCAAATTCCCAAGACTCGGTTCCGCCTTGAGAAATAACTTAGATCAGATTACAAATAACAAATGTAGAACTAAATCCATAGCTTCCTTGATTAAAACCTATGAGAAAAATAATTACATAAAATTGAAGTTCTAAGCTTTGCCTCCAATTCAACAATTGTTCATCTCCCATCTCTCATCCTTTATCTCATCTCCTACATCCTATCTAATAATTGTCCATCTCCTATATCCTAATTATCCCTCCATTATCCCCCCATCATCGCCTCATTATTCCCCCTATCTTTGATCTTTGTTTTCATTTAAATACACAGAGAGTAAAGGGAAGTTACAACAAACATGATTACAAAATGATTTCCATTACAAATTTGGATTGTACAAAACAAATTGATCAGCAAGATCATATCTGAAAGATATTTCTATCAACATTCATGTTGGCTTGATGGGGCTTAACCCAGGTTTGGAGTTAATTAGTCAAACAAATCCCTACACTACTGGACCTTTCGGCATCAGCCCGCTATGCACGCACTGAGTCTCACCCGCAGTAGTATGGGGGGATGCTGGAACCAAGTTTCCGCACCCTCGAGATGTTTGAGGGGTCGAATTAGTCCAACTGTGAGTACCTTCCCGCAGGTCACTCCACACACTTTCTTGGCCTATGATACCTTCGCGATCTATTATAACCGCCTTCACGTAGCCCTCACCAAGGGTTGAGGTGCTTTCACGCTGCTTATGGCAGCGATCTACACTATTTCCCCAATTTAATATCTTACTTATCTTCTTACAATTATTAGTTATCTTTACATAAACAGATACCTTATCTCACATTTACTTAATCAACACAATCATATATGTTCGCGCACCATATAAACAGTAGAAATGCAATTTATACCCAACACATTCAATGCAGAAAATAGTAAATAAATACACAGGAATGGTATAGAACTTCTCTTTATTGATGCTTCAATGGTTACAGACTCAACCTGTCTTACGCACTCAGCTACAGGGGTCCGCACACTCAGCTGCAGAGCCTTCTCCTACTCTGCGACCCAAAGACTCGACTCTACACTTAGATCTTCTGTTATCCTTCTATTCCATCATTAGATCCTATTGACTAATTTACAACTTAGAGCCTCGCTCTATTTATACAATCCCATGGTCCACAGACCATGGGTAGATCTCTAAAGCCGACATTACATTACAAAATTAAGGGTAGACAACCCTATGACTCATGTACAAACTTTGTGCTCTGCGTCCACAAAATGCGGAATCTTTACATCAAATTTACATCTTTTGACCAAAACCTGGCCTTTAGCCCCAAAACTTCCCTTGCGGGATCCTGTGCCCAATAGGCCCCCAATACAAACATCATGACTCACTCTCGAGTCACTCTGTCGATGCATATATCTTCACGTGGAGACCTCCCAAATCTACCTGGACTGCTGCAAGATCAGCAATGCACTGAGCAGCTGCTTGTTGCACTTCCTGAACGCGTTGTTCAAAGACTGTTGTAGCTGAACTACTTCCCTGCACCTATTCCTGCGTTCCCTGCATCTGTGTGAGCTTGGCTACAATTGAGGTTGTAATTATGAATGCCTCATCGATCCATGGTTTTACGTTCGCCTTCAAGATAGCTTCTTTATGTCACGCAACATCTACCTGCTCCTTGAGCGCTTTTTCTTGCTGCATCTGTGCGAGCCTCTGTGTAAGGGCAACCATTTGCACGGTTCCTTTTATGTCATCATACTATTGTTGCAGCTCACGTGCCTCTATTTCTAGGTGTTGTATGTTCAGGTCCTCTTGCAGAGTGGTGAGGACCTCAAACGATTCTTCAAAAATTTTGGTGCAGTCCTTTACTGCACTACTGATCTCCGCTATTCCTGTTGTAATGGCATTGGCACGCTTCTCCTTCACCTCTGGCGGAGTTTAAGGTTGCGCCTTCAATTTCAGCTCAGCTATCTGAAGGTTTAGCTCCAGTTGAACCTTAGCCATCTCTTCCTTCACCTCACACACCCCTATTGCTAATCTCTGGATGCATGCCTCTGTTGGTGCCTCTACTGGGATGGCCAACTCAAGGACCATCTAGTACGCTTCCTCAACCACTTGCACTAGCTGCCTATTCTATGTGACAACCTCATCGCGCTGCAGGCTCAGTTGTTCCATATTAATCAATTGCTCAGTCATCACCTGGAGCACGCGATTCTCCCCGGCCCGTAGTTCTGCAGTCACTCCATCCTGCAGAACATGGAGCATCTCTCACAGGAATGCGACCATGTTTATCCCAACTCCCTTTAGCGCACTAACCATAGGCCTGTCTGCCTTGCTTTCTGTAACTAGTGCCCCTTCTGGCAGTACTATAGTGTTGGTCGTGCGGGCACGTAGCATTTCCGCAGCCACAGTCATGCCTACTGTGAGACTGGTCGATAGAGTAACAGCCTGAGAAGTGAGCACCTGCAACTCCTGTATCTGTGTCCATAGGGCCCCCAACACCATCTGAGTTTCCTCCGCAAAATGCTAGAGGGCCTCCATGGTGACGTCCCTTACTATCTCCCCTATGTCATGGAGATCCCCCTCAGTGAGGGTGATCGGGTCGAAAGAATTCTTGGAGGCTTTCGACTTCTTCCGCGGCCCCACCTTCTCTCTTGGGTGTTGCCGCTTCAGCTATGCGGACATTGTCAATGGGTCTACACCACCTTCCTCTATTTTGGGCTCATGTTCAGGCGAGGGTGACTTCTGGCCCTTGCGCTCCTTCTTTGCTGCCTGTTGTTGTTCTATTGTTGCGTTTGTGGTGTCGCGTAGCTCCTGCACCTTGGTTGTTGTTGCATCGTTCCTTCTCACTCTGCCAACTGTGCCATCCACAATTTTGCCTCCTCCTTTTTCCTTTGTGCAACAAACCTCTCTAATTCCACCGCGGAGCTGGTTGGAGCATGCCACTCCGGTGGCCATGACTCAAGCATGGCGAATATGACATTGTCTGTGGCCAGTTAAGGTAGCTCATTCAATTTCTTCATAGGGTCCTTGCATACCCTGATATATACATGATGGAAGTTCGCCTTGAACTCCACGAAGCTCTGCAAACTGTTATAGACAGTGGGTGATAACTGAGACTTGCAGTTAATCCCCATTCTGATGTTCATCTCCATAAACACCCAGAATATCTTATTGTCTCTGATCCTTTGTGCATCTTTAGTTGCCCACAGTGAAGCATACTTCAATTCCTCTAGAAGATCCTTCGCAATCGTGGGGAATTGGTTGTCCTCAGGCAATTCCCAAGCCACCAACACTATGGACAACAGAAGCCATGCATAGTGGAAAGTCTTCCCCTGTTCCCGTGCCTTGCGGTAATTCTCCAAGAACTCCTTGCATAAGTACTCTGACCAGTTAAACTGGAACCCCTCCATGCACTGTGCAGCAAGTGCAACCATCGGTGCAGGCACCTCATCCGTGCGGCACTTCCACACAACCTTTCCATCTAGTATTTGTGTCGTGACTTTGACTGCATTATTGTTAATACTAGAGGTCGCGTACCCTCTCTTCTTCTTCTTCAGCTTGAATTTTTTCTTCATGGCCTCTGTGATGGCCAGATCATTACTCTTACCATCCAAAATATCTATTGGGTCCTCCCCCTTACAAGGGAGGTGGGTAATTCTATGGATTAGGTGTTCTGTGATGGGGATGGGCTCCTCTAACCATAAACACCCATCATACACCAGGCAGAGCAGATGCCCGATGACAAAAATAGTTACTGAGGCATGATGGTAATGCGGCACCCAGAGCAAGTTTAACAACCTTGCTTTCTCTACTTCACGCCAACACTTGTGTGGCTCCAACTCTATGACTTTCATCGCTGTGTTTTTCTTCAGCCACATTAGTTGCACGACTGCCAAGTGTGGGAATTTCTCGTGGTCTGCGAGATCCAAATATTCAAACTTTAGAACCGACACCCATCCTAAGTGCGCTCCTTCAAAAATGATATCATCAGGGAGCAGCGGAGTCTGCAGAGAGCTTTTGCTCTCATCTAGGTCCTTGGGCACCCTCTCTTTCCCCTTACACGAGCAACCTGGTCAGAGGGTTCGCACCTTGAGTTTCTTCCTCCATTTCTTCGTCCTCCTCCTCTTCCACCAAGATTTCCTCAAGGTCTTCCTCCTCCTCATTCGCTTCCAAATTGATCACCTTCCCATTTTCTTCCATGGTCAATTTAGTTCACAGCGTGTTTCTAGGGGACATGTGCACCGGTACCATAGGCTGCTTGTCTTTCTTGGGCCTCGGCGTGTGTAGCAATTTAGGGATTTCTACAACTATCTTGGCACAATCTGGGGCATCTCCTACTTCTGCAATCATTTCTCTAATATCCATGGCTTCTTCAGACACTATCATATTGTTGTTCCAAAAATCTCTCAACGACTTAGGTAAGTGCTCAAACAATGCCTTCGACTTCAAAAGATCGAACAAATCGGGGTTCATGAATCTCTAGGCATGCAATAGCTTAATTCTCAAATGGCCAAGTGTTGTTTGTTGGGAAGCCCTTTGCAATTTATAGTGTCTTTTGAATTCGAATTTGACCATTCCCCCCAAATCCAGTCCACTAATGCTTCCTTGGTAGTAGATTTTCCCAAATCTAGCCCATAAAGGTTTCCTTAAATGCCTGTCGCCTACTCCATTTGGTCTCAAACCAAGCATCACATCGTGAATAGTGACTATAACGGTCACTTTCTAACCAACCCTCGTGGCAGCGCAGCTACCTTTGCGTTGTCGCAGACCCTATGACACCTCGCTACTGCACATAGTCTTGACATCGCGTAACTCTTGGGCAGAGTAGTTTATAGTCTTGCACCTCCTTTCAGCTGCTTGGAGCACTAAGATTGTGCTTTGGTCGGCTAGTCAGATAGTTAGGCCACCCGTGTATGGCTTCAACTGACTGCCATTCACTTTTCCTGGGAAAGGTTCTCCATTTAACTTTACCAACTGCACCGCACCTATGCCTGTGACCTCCTTAATAACATACAATCCCATCCCATGCAGCAAACTGAGAAACTCTCGGTGGTGGTCCCCAAGTCTGTCAATGTAATCGAATGCGTCCTACTTTATCACTGCGATCTTTCTATCAAGAAAGTCCTTCTTTATTCCTTCCTCAAGCTTCTTGACTTCCGCTTCTGCCATGGCACTTTTCTCCCTCAACCGAACTCTTTCATTCATGAGTTCTTGCAGCCTAAGATCACCCTGATGGATCTCCTCATTGAATCCCAACTGTTCATCTTCGAGCTCTTCAAATGGCACGAGCCTTTCTTCCAGGGCTCCACGGTCTATTACCCCTGCAAGCACCACTATGCGTGGACTCCATAGGTCTTACGGCCTCTACTATATCAACCAACTGAAAAGGCGTTTATCCAAGTACATGCAAGTTTTTGGGCATGGAATCCCCTCAAGGCATGTTTTAGGGCTTAAAGCCCAAGTTTTGACTAAGTCCATTGTAAAGACTCCGTGAATTGTGGGCGCAGAGTGTGAAGTCATAATAGAGTCATAAGGTTGTCCACCCTTGTTTTTTGTAATGTAATGTTGTTTTGAAAGATCTACCCATGGTCCGTGGACCATGGGATTGTATAAATAGAGCGAGGCTCTAAGTGTAGAAGACAGTTAATCGAAGGAAGCAAGATGAGTCTAAGGAATTGATTGAGTCGAAGTGTAAGTTGTGTATTTGGATCATAGAGTAGGAGAAGGTTCTACAGCTGAGTGCGCAGAGGCCTAGTAGTTCACAGCTGAGTGCCCAGGCCCCTGCAGTTGAGTGCGCAGGGCAAGTCGAGTATGTAACCATTGGAAGCATTAATAAAGAGAAGGTTTACCATATTTCTGTGTACCATTTCCTATTTTACGTATTATTGGGTATGAATTGCAAGTTTATTGTTTATTTGTTGCGCGAACTCATACGAATGTCTTGTATAAGTAAATATAACATAAGGCATTCGTTTACACAAATATAACTAACTAGTGTAATAAGATAAGTAAAACCTCGGGTGTGACTTAGGGAATAGTGCAGATCGCTGCTCCAGTGGCGCGAAAGCCAGGGAAGTGCATGAAGTAATCTGCATGAAGGGACTCACAGTTGGACCAAATCAAACCCCTCAGACATCTCAAGGGTGCAGAAACCTAGTTCCAGCACACCCCCCCCCCCATACTACTTTGAGTGAGACCCCAGACTGCACACCACGGACTATTTCCAAAAGGGCCAGTAGTACAGGGATTTTTTTGGCTAATTAACTCTGAACCTGGGTCGGGGCCCAACAATCCAACAAATGGTTCCATTTTTGGGATCGGGATCTGCATAGAGATGTTTGATGTCATATCATTGGAATCCAACTAAGAAATAACTTGAGGATTGGTTGGATAGGAAGATTCATGAGTTCGCGGCATAAGAGAATAGGAATTAGCAACTATCAAAAGAATAGTGGTTAGATTGTTACCTGTACACAGAGATCCAGGAAATTTTCTTTGCATCTTTCCCTACTAAGCTATATGAGTGGATCGCGAAGCTAGCAGATAGCTAAGCAAGGTGCAAGCTCGACAGACTTATTGTGTGGACTCTAGAATTGGTGCACAGATTGGAAGCGTCAGAGGATAAGATTGCACGCATTGTTGATCACTGGCTTGATCAAATTATAGGAGGATTCATCAATGAGTTCACAGTAGATACTTCAGTCAGCTATAGCGAGGCAGATTGACGCTTCCTCAAAGGACCACGATGTAAGTACGTTAAGTCTTTGAACACTTGGTTTAAAATGCTACTATGCGAAAAGAGGGTTATGCAAATACATTGATGTTCGGGGCTACGCGAAGTGGGAGAATTTACAGAAACGAAGGTAGTGCGGAACTAGAAACTAGCCCCTTGATTTCACCTCCGCGAAGGGACAAGGAAGAGCTCGTGAAGGTCTCACCAAGAAGTGTGATCAATTTGATAAGGCAGAGGATCCCGCACATACCACCCCCACCCACACTACTGCCAGTTTCACCATCTTCACCCCCATCTTTGCCCAGACCACCTCTACCACCACCACGAGTCAATATGGTAAGCGCGATAAAATTACCATTGTCCAAGGGAGTAGGAAATGAAGATTCGGACCAGTTTTCGTTCATGATAAAAGTTGTGTGGGAAGCGCAGGGAGTTATGGATGATAATGTAAAGAAAGAAACGTTGGTCAACACTCTACAGGATTGCGCGCTGACCTGGTACATTAAGCATTCCAATGACAATCTGAATGCGAGGATTGCAGATATCCAAACTGTGTTGACCAGAGAATTTATCAGGCTGAACTCAAAGTCACAGTCGATCATTGGATTCAAGGAGATCATGATGCTACCAGGTGATACTCCTTGGGAGTTGGATTAGATACTGAAGTGCGCAATTCATGAAGCTAACATGACTTTGACGGATGGACAACGTTGCGAATGGTTTGAAGCATCATTAATGCTGCATTTAAGGAATGCACTATCACAATAGAGGCTAACAACTCAGGTCGAGGCCTTGGAGATTGTGATGAGGCTGCATGAGACCCTAATATAGGATCCCATCCTCAGAGTTCAGCAAATCCACGTGCAGTTGAAAAAACTTGTGGCTTGAGATGCAGAGTCTGAAACAGGACGGAACAGCTAACCCAAAGGTGCGCAACAAGGTATGGTGTGTTAAATGTAAGGGTCAAGGTCATGACAAGGACCACTGCCCAGTGTTCGCAAATTACCTCGCGGGAGGAGGACCAATGTCATTGAGACCAGAGGCATAAGCAGGACCTAGCGCAGCGCCTGCATTATGGTGCGCAATTTGTCAAATAGGGGGAAAGCATGCTATGAACAACTGCCATTTATTGCAGAAATACACACAGAATTCTCAACAATTGTTCTATAATTTCTGTAGTTTAGTGGGACATGATGAGTGCACCTACAGAAGTTATGAACTAATGATGGATAGGACTCCCACCTACAGAGTCTAGGTCGAAACGTGGCCCCTTGACCAAAACGCAGGGATGGCGCGAACCGGATTTCAGGGACACAGACGAGGCCAAGGTGGAGGAGGACCTAGAAGAGGTCGCAGACAGCTGATATGTTACAATTGCGGAGGGCTAGGACATTATGCCCGCAATTGTACGAATTAGACGCATCCATCATGCCTGTATTGTACATTGTTTGATCATGAGACAGAGGATTATCCTACACTAATAGCA
Organism: Pinus taeda; assembly: GCA_000404065.3. NCBI lineage: Eukaryota > Viridiplantae > Streptophyta > Pinopsida > Pinales > Pinaceae > Pinus > Pinus taeda. The sequence continues at coordinate 15,946 of APFE030704693.1, read as the reverse complement.
AGGTTGAACAACAAGGGAGCGCTTCAACCTCCCCCGACTCATAACCTGTAAATGATGAGGTTTGAGCTGCTCCAGGAAGACCCTAATGTGAAAATTATGCTCCAAAGTGGAATTACAACAAGGGATGATAAGGGCAATCAGCCTGAAGATAGTACTTGGGTTCGCAAGGCTCCAAAGAAAGAACCAGAGTTTGATTTGGAGCACGCTAAGGAAACCTTCATGGAAGCTAGGAAGAGCTTTGATGATGCCTCCACTTTAAGAAGAAAAGACAAACCGGAGCTGGAAATGGACCCATCGATGCTCACGACATTCCTGGAAACATGCATGAAGTTGTTGCATGACAAAAAGGCTATAAAGGGACTGCAGGAACTCATAAATAGATGCGTTGGGACCACACCAGGAGAACCGCGCATAGTCTAGAATACTGGAAAGCACGCGACAAGGACGAGAAGAGAAATGAGGTTGACCACACAAATTGGAGAATATGAGATGGACGAAGTGATTTTGGACCTAGGATCGGACACGAATGTTCTGCAGAAGCAGACATGGGAGCACATGGGAAGGCCTACACTGCAATGGTCTCCTATCCAGCTATGAATGGCGAACGAGCAAAAGATCCTACCTATGGGAAGATTATAGGGAATCACCATAGATATTGAAGGAGCAAGAGCGCTAGAAAATTTTGAAGTGATAGAGATTGTTGATGATAGCAATCCCTACCCTGCACTATTAGGGATAGATTGGGCCATTGACATGAACGGGGTGATAAACCTAAAGAAGTGCAAGATAATTTTTGAGAAAAATTCCTTGCGCATAGTCGTACCTTTGGACCCTGCAGAAGGATCGTGCTACATGGAGCTAGTGCGTGACTATGAAAGCGACAACGACTTGGACTACATCCACAAGATAACCACGCGAGAGCAAGATAGGGTAAATCCTATCGTGGATGGACAAATCTCATGGAAGCACGAAATCTCTTGTACATCAGATTCTGACAAGGAGATAGAGCGATGGCAGAACCAGTTACACATGGTAACCATGCTGAATTGTAACATGATGACGATATCATTGCATTGCGTATCGAGGGTTTGAAATGGGTACTATGCCCTACGCCCGTGAGGTGGTGGGGTACGCACCAAGGTAGCTTTGAGGACTAGCGCGAATGCAGGAGACTGATTCGCATATGATTTGGGAAGTCTCATATGCGATTAAAAGACAAGTATGACGGACGAGATGATCCACGTGCGCACCTTTCCAAGTGGACAAAGGTCTATGGGGAAGAGCCACAACCTGAGTGGGTGCACCTGTTCTGTCATACCCTAGATATTATACCCATGAACTGGTATATAGAGACGAAGCTCCACCATGGGATGAGTGAATGGGATATCTTACGTGAAGGGTTCGTGTTAACCTTCACGTTCAAGGATCATTGGTGGGATACTGTTGATGACGCACTACAAGCAGTAAAAGAAACTATCTTTAAAATTTCCCAGGAGCCAATAGAATTGACTCAGCCTGAATGGGCGACTCAGCTGAGCTACATGTTGGAGTGTTATAACATGAGAACTGAAGAAGATGATGAGGATCTGTGGAAAGTTAACATTCTAGAAATTGAAGGTTGTCGCAAGGTTTAAGGGCCAATGATCGAAGACCCTGACATAACCGCACTGGTAAAAACAAAGCAGGTGAACATTGGTATAGAAACCGAACCTGAGTACGCAACACTCGGCAACTACTAGGATGCTGCGATGGTGGATAAAGTCGTTGAGCTACTCTGCGAGTACCAGGACCTATTCCCCACCAAGATCATAGACTTAAAAGGAATCGTTGGAGATTTAAGAATGATGCAGATCACATTAAAGCCCGATGCAAAGCCAGTTAAGTAGAGGCCTTACCACTTGAATCCGAAGTACAAGGAGAAGGTTCGCATAGAACTAAGCAAGATGCTCGTAGCTGGAATCATTAAGCTAGTGGAAGAATCTGATTGGGTAAGCCCTATGGTAGTGAAAGAAAAGAAGTAGAAGGAAGAGATAAGAATATGCATGGACCTCAGAAAATTGAATGACACGTATGCATGACCCATTCCCAACTTCGTTCATAGATGAAGTATTGGAAAAGGTCGGGGGGCAGGAAGCATATTCTTTCACTAACGGATTCTCAGGGTACCACAAGATCAAAATCACGCCAGAAGAGAGGAGTAAGACAACCTTCGCGACTGAATGGGGCTGCTTTCAATACATCGTGATGCCGTTTGGGTTGAAGAACGCACTGGCCATTTTTTCGTGCATAGTTGTTGCAGCATTCAAAGAATATATCCACAATTTCCTGGAGATTTATCTAGATGATTGGACTATATTTGGATTGGTTAAGCACCATGTAGCGAGCTTATGCTTGATGCTGGATACTTGCCGACGACACCAAATCGCATTGAACCTCAAGAAGTGCACATTCCTCGTTCTCTTTGGGAACCTATTGGGACATGTGGTTTGCAAACAGGGACTGATGGTAGACCCCGCGAAGATTGTGGTGATTCTAAATTTGGAAGCGTCGCGAAGTGTCAAACAGTTGCACGCTACCCTGGGACATACGAGGTAATATAGGAAGTTCATCAAAAGCTATGCACAGACCACCGCACTGATGGAGAAGCTTTTGAAAAAGGATGCCATGTTCTGCTAGAATGATGATTGCATGAAGAGCCTGGATGTACTAAAAGATAAATTGGCCTCTACGCCAATCCTGGTCTTCCTGAAATGGGTGAGGAGTTTAATGTCCATGTTGACGCGTCATGTATAGCGTTGGGAGAAATACTAACATAGGAGGGTGGAGAGGGCTTGGATCACCCTATCGTGTTCGCGAGTCGCAGGTTGTCTAAAGAAGAAAAGAACTATTCCACAACTGAACATGAGGGATTGGTTATGGTGTACATGCTCTAAAAATTTCAGCACTATTTGCTATGGGGACACTTCAAGATGTATACAGATCACTCCGCATTGAAATATTTGGTAAATAAGCCTGTGTTGGGGGGGCGAATATGCGAGTGGCCCTTATTGTTCCAAGAATATGATTTTGAGGTTGTTGTGAAGCCTGGATGCCTGAACACGAGACCAAATCACTTGTCGCGCATTGAGACGGGAGAGAAACCTACTAGTTTGGAAGAAGGATTACCTTATGCACAACTCTTTGTTGTGCGTGTAGCAGATGGACACTTTGAAGATATAATCAACTTTTTGACGACAGGAACTGTGCCAAAAGAATACTCTGTCTAGCAGAATAAGGAACTTGTGATGCGCGTGGCAGATTTTTTTGTCATCGCGGGGCATCTATATAAGATGGGCAATGACGAGATATTGTGAAGGTATGTACCTAAATTCGAACAAAGTCAGATCCTCACAGATGCACATGGGGGTGTCGCAGGAGGACACTATGCAAGGCAAGCGACTGCGCAAAATATTCTCCACACAGGGTTGTGGTGCCCAACCCTTCATCAGGATTCAAAAGCACACTATAAGGCCTATGATATATGTCAAAGAATAGGTAAACCATTGCGGAGGGACGAGATGCCTTTGAATCTGCAAATGATGTTGCAGCCCTTTGAAAAGTGGTTGATAGACTTTGTAGGACCTATCAAACCTCAAGGAAAGATGAGCGCGAGATACATTATCATCATGACAGAGTACCTGACTTGTTGGGAAGAAGTGCAACCGGTCAAAGATTGCACGACCGCCGCGACTGCGAAGTTTCTATTCGAACATGTATTGACTCGATTTGGATGTCTGAATATCTTGATGAGCAATCGTGGTACACATTTCCTGAATGAAACAATTAGTGTACTAACAAAAGACTTTCAGGTGTATCATCAAAAAAGCACGCTGTATCACCCACAAGCCAATGGGACAGTAGAAGCATTCAACAAAATACTGAAGACTGCGCTGACCAAATTTTGCAACGCACAACAGAGTGATTGGGACTTGCGCATTCCTACAGTATTATGGGCTTATAGGACAATGTGCAAGAAACTGACGGGATAGACACCTTTCCGGTTGGTCTATGGTGTGGAAGTTATCATGCTAATGGAGTATATTGTGCCTAGTCTGCACATCGCAGTGCTCACAGGTATGATGGACCGCGGAGCCCTGGAAGAGAGGCTTGTGCAGTTGGAAGAACTGGAAGAGGAACGCTTCCTGGCTGGCTTCCATCAATAGGTACAAAAGCAGCACAAAAAGCCCTAGCACGATCACCATATTAAGTTTCACACCTTCAAGGTAAATGATTTAGTGTTACTATATGACAGTAAGTTTGATAAATTCCTGGGAAAGTTTAGAATGCATTGGTTGGGACCGTATGTTGTTAATGAGGTCACAGATGGAGGCGCGGTGCAGCTGGTAAAGCTAAATGGAGAACCTTTCCCAAGCAAAGTGAATGGCAGTCGATTGAAGCCATACACAGGTAGCTCGGCTATCTGACTAACCAACAGAAGCACAGTCTTTGTGCTCTAAGTAGCCAGAAGAAGGCGCAGGACTATAAACAAATGTTGGGGACGTAGGAATAGATCTAAGGAAGCAGTTCCGACACCGCGGTCTCGGAACAACATTTACAGGAGATTCAACAGGCAGCTGCTTAGTGCGTTTCCAACCTTGCAGCTGTTCGAGCAGAGTTAGAGGGTCTCCGCACGAAGATCTCCGCACCCACAGAGTGACTCGAGGGCAAGTCACGATGTTGTGTTGGGGGTTAGGCGTGGAATCCCCCCAAGGCATGTTTTGGGGCTTAAAGCCCAAGTTTTGAATAATTCCATTATAAAGACTCCAGGAATTGTGAGCACGAAGCACGAAGTCATAATAGAGTCATAGGGTTGTCCACCCTTGTTTTTTGTAATGTAATGTCAGTTTGAAATATCTACCCATGGTCCACGGACCATGGGATTGTATAAATAGAGCAAGGTTCTAAGTGTAGAAGACAATTAATCGAAGGAAGCAAGATGAGTCTAGGGAATTGATTGAGTCGAAGTGTAAGTTGTGTCTCTAGGTTATAGAGTAGGAGAAGGCTCTACAGCTGAGTGCGCAGAGGCCTAGTAGTCCACAGCTGAGTGCGCGGACCCCTGCAGTTGAGTGCGTAGGGCAAGTCAAGTTTGTAACCATTGGAAGCATTAATAAAGAGAAGGTTTACCATATTTCAGTGTATCTTTTCCTGTTTTATGTATTATTGGGTATGAATTGCAAGTTTGATGTTTATTTGCTGCGCGAACTCATATGAATGTGTTGTATAAGTAAATATAACATAAGGCATCCGTTTACGCGAAGATAACTAACTGGTGTAAGAAGATAAGTAAAACTTTGGGTGTGACTTAGGGGAATAGTGTATATCGCTACTCCAGCAGCATGCAAGCACCACAACCCTTGGTTAGTGCTGCGCGAAGGTGAATATATCAGGGCGCGAAGGCAAGGGAAGTGCGCGAAGGCACTCATAGTTGGACCAAATCAAACCCATCAAACATCTCAAGGGTGTGGAAACTTGGTTCTAGCACCCCCCCCCCCATACTACTTTAGGTGAGACCTCAAACCGTGCACTGCGGACTATTACCGAAAGGGCCAGTAGTATAGGGATTTGTTTGGTTAATTAACTATGAACCTGGGTCAAGGCCCAGAAAATATAAACACAGAAAACGCATGAAACAAGAGAGACACATATATACGTGGTTCACCCAGTTTGGGCTACGTCCACCCCGAACAGCCAGTCCTTCCTTTCTATTATCCATCAAAATGAAGAGACACAACCTACAGCAAATCCGTTGTAATATCCTCTATTTTCTCTCACAGTCTAACCTCTATGTTTTCTGCTCACACATCTAGAATACACATCTATCACAGCCTCAAATACAATGCCCTCATATAAAGGGAGGGGTTGCCTTCTAGGGAAAAAAACCCTAAACTAAACATAAGTTCTACCGTCAGATCATCCGCCTAATAAATGACCAAGATTGACTAGAAATTACTATACTTTTACAAGGCAAATTTACATCTGTTTTTAGCTTCGGGGTCGCTGCCCCTGAGCCCCCGTCGGGGGACTGCTGGCCCCCGGACCCCCCAACTAGGGGGGATCGGCCCCCCCGGACCCTCGCAGGGGGTACAAGCCCCCCCCGCACCCCCCCGTGTGGAGGGGTGTACAAACTTCCTGGGGTATTACATCCGGCTGAAACAAAGACCTCTGAACAATCATGCTCCACACACAACAATCTCCCACTTGGAGAATGATTCTAGCAACTCCATTGCTGCTTCATTTTCTAGACAATGACTCCTCTTTTGGACCTGGTTGTTTCTCATCTTCATCGTCATCCTTGAAGACCAATTGAAACTGAGCATGTTCTCAGTTTCTCCCTGGTTACAACTTTTGTTAGCATATCTGCAGGATTCTGGCTAGTGTGTATCTTTTCCAGCTTCAACTGTCCATCTTCCAACACTGATCGTATGAAATGGTACTTGAGCTGTATGTGTTTAGTCCTGGAATGAAATGCTGAGTTCTTTGCAAGATGAATGGCACTTTGGCTATCATTGTATAACGTGCCCTTATCATGCTCCTTACCCAATTCACCCATAAACCTTTGTAACCAAATCATTTCTTTACTAGCCTCTGTAGCAGCAACATACTCTGCTTCTATTGTTGAAAGTGCAACAACACTTTGGATTTTGAAACCCA
>APFE030704686.1:0-25904 GCA_000404065.3 Pinus taeda | reverse complement strand
AAATATACCATTTAAAATGTTAAATTTATTTGTATATTAAAAATTTCAAATATATTAAAAATTTCAAATATATATGATGGGAGGCAAATTCCAATTCCAATAAAAAAAACTGAATCTATTTTCAAATACAATTAAAAAAAAAGACATCAAAGTGTATCATCCAGCCAAGAAACATTTGCAATCCATCATTTGACAAACCCGGAAAGAGGTGAATGTTTGCATGAAGCTCTACGAAGTCAAAGTCGTTATCTAGTTTATCGGTTGATAATTTTGGGGCTACGGGTATCTGTGGTTGATGTCTGGTTAACCATAAGGAAAAAATTGAGTGCCCAGTATTGGGTAGATATAGTAATTGAGGAAGAATCTTGATGACGAAGTGTTTCACATTTTTCAATGTGTCAAAATATGTATAATGGAACACCAAAAATATCAATAATTGATTCTCATAGTTGCAGAAAAATAAATATAAATTAGTACTCAACCTTTTAAATATGGAAACAAAATTATCCATAAACTGTACAAAGAAAATTATTAATAACTCTACCCATAGTCATAAAAAAAATTATAAACCATATTTTAAATCAAGGCTCGAAAAAATGGCATTGCTTCAAATGTGCAAACAAAATTAACCATAAACAATAATATCCATAGTTGTAGAGAAATTATATACCAGACTTTAAAACAAAAATCGAAGAAGAGGCACGGCTCAAGAATATTAAGATAATTTGAATTGACATAAATGGCTACTTACCTCCAGCGTGATTGAATGTAGAGTCCGTGATTGGAAGAGTTATCAAATTCTAGGTGCGTTGAGCTTGGATCAAACACACAATCTTCGTATATTCAGTACGACGTTTTTCATAACACGACCATCATATCATATATCCATCCAGTGTGATGCCTGCCAACAAAGATACAGAGGAAACAACATTGACGTTACCACTATTGGCACGGAGAGAATGCCGCTATGAATTTAACAGCTCGAATTCAAGAACGGCTATGAAGGAAACTGCTCGAATTCAAGAAGACAGCTCATAAAAGAAAAAGGCTTACCTAAATTTGGAAAGTAGAATGTTAAATTTAGTGAAAGAAAAAAGTAACTGAAATTTAAAATGCAGTACACAAAAAAACAAACCGAAATAATTAACCTTTAAAAAGTAAAGGATCAAAAAGTTAATTTTAAGAAAATGGTTAATTAAAACAAACCTTTAAAAAGTAAAAGATCGAAAAGTTAATTTTAAGAAAATTGTTAATTACTTTTGAGATAAAAAATTGGCCGTTTCAAAGTAAGAAACGGCAAAGTAAAAAATTAAATTTAAAAACATTGTTAATTGCTTCTCTTGTGGTGTTTCATCTGATGGAAATAGATAGTCGCGGCGCCTATCATCCATTGTGAGCTTGGTGAGTAATCGCACTCCTCCATTGTGTTTGGAGGTAAAAAATTGGCAATTTCAAAGTAAGAAAGACCGAACAATTGATACCATTTTCAGTCTAATCTCACTCCTCCATTGCGTATGGAGGTAAAAAAATGGCAATTTCATGTAAGAAAGACGAAACAGTTGATTAGAAAATAAAAATTAAAAAAATTAAAAATTAAAAAGTAATTTAAAATAAATTATTTTTTTTTAAGTAAAAAATGGGCAGTTTCAAAGTTAGAACCGATTATTAATTTCTTTAGTAGTAAAAATGGTAATTTCATAGTTAAAAAAGTAATAGTAATATTTAAAAACTTAATGTGTAAATTTGTTTTTTCAAAGTGTACATAATATGCACAAAGTTAATTTTTAAATCTGAAATGTCAATCTTTATCTTTACACTATCAGACCTTGTTTGAATTCACACAATTACCAAAAAGGGATGAAAGTAATTATACATATTTTTTTTGCTAAATAATAAAATTGTCAAAATAAAATTTGAGGATAAGTTGTTAAATAAGAAAAAGATTATTAAAATTCATATGGCTTACAAACAATTTCCACTAATAAAATAACTTTTTTAACTAATAAATAAAATCATATAGATTAATATCATCTTCATTAATGTCATATGGATTAACAATACTCTTAATTAGTAATAAAAAATTAATTGTTTTGTATTTTTTTGTAAATATTTTAAGGTTGGAAAATTTGAATGATAAATATATAAATAAAATATTTATTTCAAAGTTTGAGAAGACCTATTTTTTTCAATATTTCTAAGTGCCTTGCAAAACTCTAGGAGTATCAAAAACCTAGTTGCAAAATCACTGTGGATTTTTTAAGTATAACCAATTAGTTATTCAATTAAAACAATGAGGGGAATCATAAGGAAACACACATTGGGTTTACCAATAATATTTTAACATATAAAAATATATATTAATATATGTATCTATAAACTCACTAATTATAGTGAATTTATTATTAGATATTTCTATATATTGGACTATATATTAACCCCCACAAAATTGTTCCGCCAATTTAATATAACCTTTGACCACTTTGAGCACTATAATATCTGATGCAATATGTGCCCCTTAAGGAGAAACCATTATGAATGTCAAAACACTAATATGACCCATAACCGCTAGTTTACTATGATCACTCATACTCTTAGATAATTACAAACCCTTCCATAATACGACCTCTAACCACTATTACTATAGAAAAACAATGACACTTGATAATTCTTAAGGCACTAACTCTAAAATTAATTAAACCATAGTGCACTATGATCTTTACAACACAATGAATTCTAGAAACTATGACCCCTAGTACACTTTACGATCATGACATTCTGATTCTTCAAATTTTACCACACAACTCAATTTTAATATCTAACATTAACTATAACATTAAAAATATAGTTTTTATGTACTTAAAGCGGCATAACATCATAAAGTCGAACGAAGTGTAATTCCATATTCAATCCCATAAGAAAGGAATATAATAATTGTTGTGTATATTGGAGATGATATTTTGATTATTGATATTGACCCAAAAATCACTTTTTGTGAGCCAACATATGGTAATAGTTTGATTATCGATATTGACCCAAAACACACTTTTCAACAGTCAACATATGGTAATGATCTTGACGAGTACTCACATTTCCCCCATTAGATGATACAATGATGGTGTATATTTTGCAAATCATTTAAGGTCTTAATGTTGGTGTCCGAAGTTCATTTCAACTATTATTCCATCCATCAATTAGTATTAATCAAGTATAGATATGTTTGTTTCTATATTTAGTTATATGTATTTGAAAATTATAAAAATTCTAATTTTCTAAATTGTGTTTATATTACTGTGTTAAAATATATGTATTGTTAAATTAAGGTTTGATATCTCAATTTATTTTCTTATTTCTAAATATTTCCTAATGACAGAGTAATTTTGCATGAATAGGGAGAGTCTCTAACATTAAACTCACTATTCTACAATAAATTGGTCAAATGATCATGACGAGAAACATATACAACTAGGAAAAACACATTGGTGACATGCTGAATATGAACCAATATGAATGTGAAAATTCTAATAAGTCCATTTGGTTCCCCTCTTTACTATTTGGCTAGACAGGAAACAAACTTCACTAGTTAGCCCTCCGGAAAAGTTTAAAAATCTTCCAATAGATAGGGAGTACCTCACTACATACAAAAAATGTTTCCTCCATCATCTCATATTCAATTACCCCTATAAATAATCTAAGTTCAATATGTTGACTCTTTAGATGTAGACAAACAAGAGATTCTATATCAACCTACAATTGACCAAATATATATATATGATCAGTTAATATTCTAACATAATATTCCTAAATCCACCACAAGCTTAAGAAGAAAAAGGAGATATACTTTTACTCCTTCTAGATGTTGAACCACGAGAAGAAGGGGAAGCATAATAATACACGTCCATTTAAATTTGACCTCTTCGTACCTATGACATAATCTCACAAGAATATTGCAAGAAAAGACTAATGGAGTTGAAAAACAATAGGGAGGTAAACATATACAATAAAGGGGAATGAAATATTTCTAGGTATTAAACTAGAAGAAGTATAACAAAAATAGAGTATACACTTAATTACATGAAATTTTCTTGAGGATACCCTCTAAAGGGTACGAAACAAAAGAAGCCTAGAAAATTAGAACAATTTCTAGAATAATGTATTGGGCCTAACGCCTTGCAGTTTCTTGGAAATGGAAAATATGTATTCATTGAAAGATTACCATAGAAAATGATGTTAGTTCAGCGAACACAGGAACATAAACAATGGACTCCAGAAAAACTCAACATAGAAGGAAGCTCATCATAGGCAGAGGACCAATGATAGTCGACTAAATGCAACAGGAAAAAAAACTTGAACATCGACTTGACTTTTCATTCACCCCATGTTACTATGATAACAATTATAGAAGAAAATGATGATCAAGATAAAACCCGATCCAGACAGACTGATACTGACAAAGTTCCATCCAAGCATTCTAGGTTTGACGACAAATTAAGATGGATAGTAACAATATTCAGCTATAAAGAGAACAACATGAAATCGAGATCTGGCTAGAATGTTACAACTAGGAAATAGAACAACATAATATAAACATTCCAATAAGAATTAATGATCCACCTTTTGCAATCCAACAATTAGTACATGAGACGGTCAACCACACGTTATATATGACTATAATGATGCTAATTGCCATAGTTATAAGTTAATTATTAGGTTGATGGAAGATATTTAAACCCCATGGAATATGTTGGAACATTTATAGTAATATTCACATATTTCACTGCCAAAATTTTCCAGTAAGATTCTTTGTTGTTGTTGAAATATCATGCAATTTTATTTATTTTTATAAATAACCACAATATAATTTGTAATAAAGGTATAATTTAGTTAATTTCTATTTTTTTTAGTCTATGAAATGTGATAGGAATAATAGGGTACCCATTTTGATGGTTATCATGGGCTGAATTTTATTTTCACTTCCATCCATTTGATTTATATGGATTCTCTAGTTTGTCTTAATTTAATGTTAATATTTTGTTTTAACTTAAATTGGAAATAAATTACAATATAGATATTCCTATAATTATGCTCATAGTAAGAACAGATATTCCATAGTTATAATTTAATTATTAGCTTGATTGTAGATATTTAAACCCCATGTAATATGTTGGAATATTAATGGTAATCTTGACATATCAATGATAAGATTTCTATCAAAATTAGGTATACTCTATTAGTTAAATTATCTCAAATTAGTTCATTTAAGACATATCAACACATGATATTGGGAATGTGGTATTTCTAAGCCATGGTAATGTAAGAAGAAATGTTTAGAATTAAAGGATTTCCATAACAATAGTGGGGTGAAACTACATGGATAGACATATTTCTATATATTATATGTTTTTATATATTATATAACTCCAATAATAATAATAATAATAAATATATAGTTTAGTTAACTTTTATGAATTTTGTAATCTTTGTTAATGCAATAGGTATAATGGGCTTAGTGTTTTGATCCTTATCATAGATTGATGACTATAAAAATGTTCCATCCATTTAATTATATGGCCACAATAGTTATAACAAAACAAATAAATCACTTTATAGTCAAAATATTCTATATATAGTATATTTTAAATTAATTTTGAAATGATTTTTCTAATTAAATTGAAAATGGATAGAGATCATAACTACATTTTAAATAAATCTCAACCTTCTATTAATGACTAATATTAAAAATATTAATTATTGATTATTAAATCTCTAACATCAACCTATTGATTTTTGATAATTAGATTAAAATTATAGAAATCCTATTATAAGGTATACACACTATAACGTAACAAAATTAAGAATCATGTATTTCAGATTTGTAGATTATGTATTCATTTTTTTTTTAGTCACTAAATTTCTCTCTCTCTCTCCTCTATATATATATATAGATATATAGATATATTTGTAATATTATTTTTTTAATAATTTTCTTGTTTTGTTTTTGTTTTCATTTTGTCTAATAAATTCTAAGATAAATTTTGAGGCTTTGTATTGAAATCTAAGGTGTTGTTGAGTTCAATGCAATGGCTTTCACTGACTTCCACTGATATTTAGAGTCTATGAGATATTTTTCTCTTAAAATTATGCAAATCTCGAATGCATTCCCGTTTATTTCTTTATGAATGGAATTTAAAGGATACAAACCAAAATATATTGAAATCATTATACACATATTAATGTTTCTCTAACCTCATTATTCATGAAATTTACCCTTTGAATGAGTGTCAGATAGGAAAGAAACCTTCCACATGATTTGGAAGAGAATGGTATTAAAATATAAAAATATATTTTTGATGATTATTGACCAATTAATAAATATATAGTCAATGGGAAAGGTAATAATTTTCATTAAGAAGGAGATAATTGTTCAACAGTACACATTCTTTAGGATAGGTAACACCTACATCACCTCCTATTGCAACTCTTCTACTAAAAATGTTCATATTTTTATTATATATGTGCAATAATAAATTCCTTAATTCTCCTTCTGATCAAAAGAAGCCATGAAGGTGAAATAAACTTGGACATGTATAAAATAACTTTAGTGAAATAAAAGAAGCATCCATTGTTTCCTTCACTAAATTGTAATATAATTACGTTTATGCATCCTAAATTATCTTTCATCATTTCAAAGAAAAAATATCATGAAATTTACACACCCTTCACATTGATGATTTTCATTAGTACTATGTCATAAATGCTTGAAACATGCAAATGTTAAATGACCCACAACTTTATTCCTTGTTAGTTATTCCAAATATAATAGTTTTATTCAAAAAAATTTCATGTTATTCTTCTCTTTTACTCACTTAATTCTTTTATATATTTTCCACAACTGCACCATGTTTTTTATTTCTTCTCAAATGGTTCTATCTAGTAGCAAAAATTTCAAGGATCGAAATTTATTTTAAAGCTTGTAAACCTTGTCTAACATTGGTACTCCCTAGTATGCATAATGTAAAATTTATAACGATATTTTCGTAAAAATATTCAGAGTTCTAATGATTTTTAAGTTAAAATAATTTTAAAGTATAAACCTTGAGCAAATAAATAAAAAAAACGTCAAAATTGACAAGTATTTTTTATTTTTTATTTTGAAAAACTATGGAATATTAACCCACTCTAAATATTATGCCCAAAAAATTTCTCTACTACTTGGAAAATTATCGGGCTTATTTACATTGGAACATTGTTTATTATACCAAGATCTCTAGACGATTCGTAAATATTATCTCAAATTTTTCTCTACTTAGTCTTGCCCTTTCCTCTTCAAGGGCGATTTAATTCCCAAAGAATGAGAACTCAACAAGATTCTTTCGTTATACCTAACTACTTTAAGCATTAAATATGTTAATTAAGTACCCTACTAAATATATGTGGGATTTACCACTTCCTTACTTGTATGGGTCTATAACTATGCATAATCATTTCTAACTTCTCTTTATCTCCTATTATTGTTGGGAAAATTTTCTTCTTGTTCACATTCACTAGCAATCTAAGAAATATATTGTTCCTTGTTCCCATTTCCTAGCAAGGCCACTTTTTTCATGTAGAAAAGTTGGACATATATATTTTAATTTGTGTGGTCGTATGAATTTTTATTATGCTAATGAAAATAAATATACGAAGAATTATGTTTATGATTACATTGGAATGTGTTGGTTGTACTTATTGAAAAGTAAATCTCAAGCTTTCAAAACTTTTAAAGATTTTCATGTATGGATTGGATATGAGGCATAATCACATATTGGCTATGTTCATACTATTAATGGAAGATAACGTACTCTAATGAATATGAAAAATATCTTTGCAAGCATGGCATTCAACATCATAGGATAGTTCCTTACAATTCTCAACAAAACTATGTAGTTGAAAGAATGAACATTACTATATTGAATATAGTTTGCTCAATGAGGATTTTCAAAAGTAGAACATTGATGTTTTGAGATGATGTGATTCTATGTGAAATTTATGTGAAAATGTTATGTCCATCTCACACTCTTAGAAAAGACTCCTTGTAAAATGTGGTATGGATGGAATCCTTCAGCAAGCCATCACAAGGTCTTTGGTCCCTCTACATTCACTTGTGTTTGTTATAGTATATCCATTCTTTCATATTGGGTATATTATTGTAATTCTTTACTTTTAACTTTTTCGTTGCGATGTATCATACGTTGGTTATGGTTCCCTCAAAGGATTTCAACATAATTCCTATTTTTCTCAATGATTTCAAAATGAACTACCCTTCATACATGGAGTTCCTTCCAATATTATACAAGATTTTGATAATTTTAACTCTATAATTAAACTGTAACTCGATTCTCATCTCGATATAATTTTTCTTTGTACAAGCATATATGTACAATACTAACGTTATTCCATTTACAACAAAGTATCGGATTGAAGGATGTCATCTATATTACTAAGGTAAGACTCTACTTATCTCAAAACCCTCTATAATGTTCCTTGCCTAATTAATTTAGAGTGATTCCAATCCAAACTAAGGAATTCCTTTCTTGTGTGTGTAGATTAGTCTACGACTAACTTAGGTTATCTTGTGAAATTGTTTAGGGGTAAAAATTTATGCAAGCTTTTTCGTCTACTCTTTTGCCTTCAAGTACTTATCCAACACTTCCTCTTTACAGGGTTTCAATGTCGGTTCTGATTTTTTCTTGATGTTGGCTGGAAGGAAATTTGATGTTTTTTATGTGTAAAGAAAATCCAAAACTACCTAGGGCTTTTCCGAAAAGGCCTGACACTCAAAACAATGCATATATATCGATTTCAATTCAAGCAATTTACCCTCTCTTTATTAGTGAGAATATTTAATTATGACAAAATAGTTTTGGTTGTCTTATAGCCCCAACAATGTAAGTATTTCTTTTTATTCATAAGAACAATTTATACAATATATTTACTTGTTACTGTGTGTAATGAAGTCATTCCATCAAAATTTTGCAATACTATAATATTTGTTCTATTTATATTCTATGAGGACACCTTAGATATTCGTGTGAGCTCTACATATTTTTTTTTTTCATAATGATTGTAAATAAGTTACTATTACTATCATTTTCTTTGAAGAAGAGAATACGAAAATTAGGCAAGAGGTGTTTTGAACACTTGTCATGGGAGTTTGTGAAGCTTGTCCTTTAGGCCCTAGTAATACTTTATCCAAGGCTACTTGTTCCATGGCCAATTGATATGATTCCAGTCCTTTGATCTATAGCAAGCTAAAATAGGTATACATTTATTTTTCTACAAGTTAAACTATGTGTAAACTTATTTTTCCTAACTCCAATAGTTCTTTTATGTAGTAGCTTACAACAGACTATATGTTTACAGGTGAATAAGGGTTACTGTGTATGTTTATATATTTATCCATCCAAACAAGATTCTTTAATTTACTATATAATACCCCTTTGCATCTTCGCACACATTCAAGTGTATTCTTTTTTGTGCATGTTTATATATTTATCCATCGAAACAAGCTTATTTAATTTATTATATAAGATCCTTTTGCATCTTTGCACACATTCAAGTGTATTCTTTTTTAGAATATAATTATCTAAGATTTTCTTGTTGGAAATAAGTTAAAGTCTATTTCATTCCTCTAACCAAGAACTATGTTTCCAATTAGTTCCACCAAAGCTCTATCTCCTACTTCCCAGGAGAACAAAAAATAGTCATTTCCCAATTTACATTTCGTTGACCCTTAGCCACATCTTGCTACTTTTGGGGTATGAGTACAATCATTCTTTCCCAATATACCCTTATCTTTTATACAACCCATTTTATCTCCAACAATTCCTTCAAGTGAGTTTCGCCCATGACTTTTTTATTTTTAGTCATGTGTTTTCTTCTTCTTGGGCCGAACTCATTCCATGTGAATTAGAAGTATAATATGACATGTAATACTTTAATAATTTTTCATGAATAATAACTCAAAAAGCCAAATTTTCTTTTATATTAATAAAAATAAATATTTACACTATCATATGTCACATTTCTTACCCACTTTGACTTGTTAGGGGCAATTGAATATTCAATTAAAAAGGTCATAATATAAATTTACCAAGGGTTATTACAATTCACTTTTGTAATTAGAGGAAACATAAGCACCTTGAAAATGACATCATTGGCATGTTTAAAAAAGAAAGTTGTATATCTCTTAAATGAATTGTGTGTTTCCTTTGAAAATTAATTTATTAAATTAAACACAAATATAAATCAAAGGATAAAAAGTCAACTCCAGATTTGTATTTTTGAAATATATTTTGATTAAAATATTTGTAAACAAATTAAATTGAACATAAGTGACTTAAAATAAAATATTTAACTTTTTCCTGGTTTTCTTCTAATATTATGATATTATGTATGTGTAAAATCATGACAGAAAAAGGCAAAAAAGAACACAACAAATAAAACCAAACTAAAAAATAAATAACACATTTTAAAATTCTATCATTATAAAGCATCAATTTCTAGCAAATTAATTTCTAAAGTACATAATTTCTTGCAAATTATGATAAATGTTTTGTGGTATATTTTTTGAAATCTATTGAGTAGTTGTGCTTGCAAAAAGTTTATCGTCATAATCATTTCTGATATTATAGTTATATTTATTATTGAAACATATGTTAATTAATAGATGTTATAATAATTTGTAGAAATAAATGGGATGTTATTAAATGGAATATCAATTCGCACATAAATTTGCACATAAAATAAGTTAATACCCAAATTCAACTCGTTTAAAGTGTATTGTTATATACTATCTTTATGTATGGGTAAAATCATTATATATTCACAAACACAAAATAAACTATAATCACAAACATTTGAAATTCTATCACGAAACATAAAATTGTAATTGATTATAAGAATGTATTAATTAAAAATAATTGTTATTTTAAAATATACACATTGCATAGTGGTTTTTACAAAAAAATATATATTTTCATTCATGATGTCATGGTCATTTACCAAAATAAGTGATCTTTTATTAAATTGAGCCTAGATAAGCTATGGAAACATTCAATTAATTTGAAGTGTAATTCTTGCATTGGATACTATGCATGCTTAAAATCATCATATAAGTTATTTCTATTAAGTGATTCTAATAAAATCTTTTTTGTGTTCAAGAATTTATAGACATACAAATACAAAACAAATCCAATACATTACATAAAATAAAAACACAAACATTTTAAATTCTACCATCACAAAACATGATTTGTAACTAATTATCAATATATATTGACTAAAAATACTTCTCCAAGATGCATTGAATAGTGATACTTACAAAAATCCATAGCCATTCACGATGTTATGGAAATTTACAAAAATAAATGAAATTTTGTTGAACTAAATGATAATCTGAACATATATAGTTTAGTACACATTCAATTAATTGGGGCTGTAATTCTTGCATATTATATTTTATGTGTGTAAAATCATTGTAGAGGTGATTTGTGTCAAGTAAATAGACAATTTGGGCAATGAACTTCCATACAAGATATTCTAATGAAAGCATTTCTTTTGTTCTAAAATTATACACAAACAAGAGCATAAACAAACAAACACATAGATTTCATAAAATAAAAACACAAACATTTAAAATTCTATCATCACAAAACATCAACATGTAACTAATTATAAAAAAATCATATTAATTAAAAGCACTTATAAAGA
Organism: Pinus taeda; assembly: GCA_000404065.3. Taxonomy (NCBI): domain Eukaryota; kingdom Viridiplantae; phylum Streptophyta; class Pinopsida; order Pinales; family Pinaceae; genus Pinus; species Pinus taeda. The sequence continues at coordinate 14,156 of APFE030704686.1, read as the reverse complement.
GTATTGTGCATTGAATAGTGACACTTACAAAAATTTAAATTCATGCATGATGTTGAAAAACTAAGATTTTATTAAATGAAACAACAATTTAAAGATTAGTAAGTTAATATACAAATTCTACTCATTCTAAAATTAATTTTTGTATATGATATTACATGTGTGTAAAAATATTATACGCAAACAAACAACCATACACAAACAAAAGCACAACAAACAAATGCATAGCATACAATAAAACCACATACATTTAAAATTATATCATGAGAAAACATCAATCTGTAAATTAATTTTTAAATTTTATGTTTATTTTGTTTGATATATTTTTTATTTTACACTGAATGATTGTGGTTAAAAAACTATTCATGCTCATAGTAATGTGTGATGTTGTGATTATTTGTATTGTTAAAAAGTAAATATTGATTAAAAACAATCATGAAAACTTGTGATTTTCAAACATACAAAAACTCGTGATGATTCTTACAGGGAAAATCTATAGTCATTGTTACTTGTGGTATTGTCATGGTCATTTGTATCTATAAAACTTATTGACTAAAAATATTTTTGAAATTTTGATTTTATACTAAATAGACTTAACAAGTTATAAAATCCACCCATCGTGTACCATAAAAAATTAATTTACTAATACACTAATTATGAACTTACATTCATTGAATTAAGTAAAAAAATTAAGTAAAATTTAAGATAAGAATATATTAATTAAAAAAAAAACTAGAGATTTATAGGGGAACTATGTCAACAGGACAAGCTCGGTGCGATGGCTAAGGATTCTTAGTCCTTTTGCTTTCCTTATGTGATCGGGTTTCTTCAGACATCAAATCAACCTTCTACGTCATCGCTAGGGCATGATCTCATTGCTCACGGGTCTGATAATGGAGTTAATATTGTTTCAGTCTCCTGTGTAGGGATGGAGACTGACAGCCCGCGCTGTTAGTAGTATCGTTCACCAAATCATCGATGCAGAGTATATTCTCACACCATACGTACACGATGGAATATAAGGAAGCAAAGGCATCACATTCATGAGTTGGGAATGGACCTGTGTAGTATTAAGGTGACTCTAGAGCAGAAATATTATACTTGTCTACTCTTAGTCACAAAAGAAATATCGGTCAGATCTAAAGGAAAAATATCGGCTACATAAGTCAATATTCCACCTCGAAAACTTCATTTCATAGATCCTTTGTTAAAGATCTCAGATCTACATATTCTCAATCCCCTGAGCACATTAGGTTGTCGAAATGGAGTAGCATTGGATGTGAAAAGTCTTCTTCGCTTTTTGTCAAACAGAATTTTCTTCGATCAAAGTGGGTGGGTTCGGTGGTTTTCCCATCACTTATGAAGTGAATACTACCACAAAAACCCATATCACTCTTTACAGATGCACACTTATCCATTTATTTTGCTAAAGATCTGTGTGAATTTCAAGTATCGGCACTCGATATGGTAGCCTTCCAATTTTTTGTAAAACCCCCAAATGTAAAATCAATATTATTTTGGGTTCATGCCACAGATCATTTCAAACAATCAAAGCACAATATCATGCACACTCTGGGTATCGCAATGCTCCTACAAATTATGATATGTACAGGAAAATCAATGTAGGAAGATGTGATGTTACAAGATTATATCATCCTCCAGTCATCCACCATCATATTAAACTTGAGGCTTCGGGGAGGATCACCTCGACCAAGAAATTCAAAGGGCACAGGGGCAGTGCTCAGATCTAGTATTCCCAAAGGAGCATAATCAAATCAAGGGCAAGTAAATGGAACCTTTTCGTTCATAGATATCCTCAAAGGAAAATGTGTTGCCTCAACAACAGTAGATCAAAAAAAAAATATACCCAACCCCTACATAGTGGAACAACTGAATCAAATCCCAGTATTGACTGTAGATCTACCATAAACAAATTACTTGTTCACAACATATGAATCTCAAGAAGTACTATGCAGATTCAACACTTTTTGGCCAAAACCAATGGATTTCTTCCATTGGATATTCACAAATTGGACAATAAATTGTGATATTCACCTTTGCTCCAGGGGGTTCTTCATAGTAAAATTTGTATCATGAGAGGATTGTGAATATATATTTCAAGAGGGTTCGTGGTTTTGGGGCTTTGCGGGACATTTTATCACCCGTTAGTTCCCATATTTCGACACCAATATAATTGTAGTATCTAAAATGTTGGCTTGGGTTAGATTGCATAATCTACCCCTACATTTATGGTTCCATAAAGTGATAGAATCCATTGGGAACATATTAGGGTGATACATAAATAAATATACACAAATATTTGAGGAAAAAGTCTACACAATCGCCATAATTTCTTTGGAGCTACACCTCAACAAAGGATTTTAGGATCATATTCTCTTGACACACAACAAGCACTGCTCGACAAGGTTCCTAGATTTTGAGAACACACATTTAGATGTTGAATAATCCAACAAATGGGACATCCACAAAATCCGTGATCTTATGCCAAGAAAATGCCTTAAATGAAGAAGAAAACAAGAAAGAAACCAGAGGGATGGAAATTCCGAGAGAAGTTGCATGACAAAGAAGAGAACGATGAAGAGATGCATCCTCCTACCAATGAAGAAGCCCAAAATACACAAGAAAACATAGAATAGGGGAGCATCAATCATGAAGTTTTAGGAACTCCAACACACACATCGAGGCAAGACATGATCCATGTAGTAATTGAGACAGGGGACTCAAAATTTCATCGTGAATCTGAAAGTTCAGATTCAGATAACAAAAATCCAAGAATGAATGAAGGGACCTAGCTATAGCTTGTAACGACCACTCCTTCCCGGAGAGAATGGAAAAAAGTCAAAAAGAAGAAATGGAGAAAAGGGCGACATGTTTACCACCATTTGGAGTTGTATTTTTGGTCTTTGTGATCAACAATTTTGTTTCGCACGATTGAATGCATTATCAACATCTACAACATGTAATTTTTCTTTCATTAATAAAATTATAATTTTTCCCAAGGAAAAAATTATATTATTTAAAATAATTATAAAAGATTCTGATTTTTCAAATACACATTGAATAGTACAATGGTTTTTACAAAAAAAAGACTTTGTCATTCATGATGTCATGGTCAATTACTAAAATAAGTGAATTTTTTTTAAATTGACCATGGATAATTTAATGCAATCATTCAATTCATTTGAAGTGTATCTCTTGCATTGAATACTATGCATGCTTAAAATCATCATAGAAGTTATTTGTATCAAGTTTATAGACAATTTGTTTAGTTACCTTCCATATGGTACATTATAATGAAAGTTTTTTGTGTGTTCTAGAATTCATAGACATATAAACACAAACAAAAGGAAAGACAAACAAGTAAATACATTACATAAAATAAAAACACTGACATTTAAAACCCTATCATTATGAAACATCCATTTGTGACTAATCATAAATATATATTAATTAAAAATACTAATAAAGTAATTTTATTCTCAAACATGCATTGAATAATGATACTTACAAACAAAAAAAACCATGGTCATTTGCAAAAATAAATGAAATTTTGTTAAATTAAATGCTAATTTGAACATATATAGTTTAATACACATTCAATTAACTGGAAGTGTAATTCTTGGATATTATATTTTATGTGTGTAAAATCATCATAAATGTGACTTGTATAAAGTCAACAGTCAATTTGGGCAATGACCATCCATTCAACATATTCTAATGAAAGCCTTTCTCGTGTTCTAAATTTTATACACAAACAAGAGCATAAAGAAACAAACACATACATTACATAAAATAAAAACAAAAACATTTAAAATTCTATCAATATAAAAATTCTATCTAATTATAAAAAAAATGATTAATCATAAAGCAATGTTCATTGATAGTGGTGCTTGCGAAAATTCAAATTCATGATGTTGTTGTCCTTTGTAGAAAAAACAAGATATTATTAAGTTAAGCTACAAGTTAAAGATCAGTACTTTAGTATACAAATTCTACACATTGGCAAAGTATTTATTTTATATGATTACATATGTGCAAAAAGATTATACGCCTATAAACATAACAAACAAGCAAAGGAAAACAAGAGCACAACAAAAAAGTACATAGCATAAACTAAAACCACATACATTTAAAATTCTATGGTCATAAAACATCAATTTGTAAATTAATTTCTAAATTCTATGTTTATTTTGTTTGTATTTTATCATCATGACGAGGGACTTTTGAGATATTTTTAAATTATCATTCAATGATTGTGATTTCAAAAAATATCATTTTCATAGTCACTTGTCATGTTGTGATTATTTGTATTGTTCAAAAGTACATATTCATTAAAACCAATCATGAAAACATGTGATTTTCAAACTTACAAAAAATGATGATGATGCTTACAAAGAAAATCCACGACCATATATTTTTGTGGTATTATAACAAGTTATAAACTCCACCTATTCTGTACCATAAGAAATTAATTAACTAATAAATTAGTTATTTATTTTGTTTAAAGTGGCGTTATCCATTTGCTATTATCAGTTTATATAAATAAATTAATAAATTTATAAACTTCTTGTTAAGTTGGAAATGCTTTTATTTTAAAATTTTAAGTATATTTCAATAAAATTTTAGAAATTTAAGAATATATATATATGTGGGGTTTTCTTTAAAATATTAATATTTGGAACATGAGGGAGGAGGAGATTGGAGAGCGGGGCAAAAATGAGCCCTAGGGTTTTAAGCTCCTGTAAAGTTGAATTCGCTACAATCGAGCTTATGCTTGTTTCTGTTGATCAAAGGAATCCACATAGTGGGGTATTGTTATTGTGATAGACATCAAAGGAGGAGCGAAGATCTATAGGAACCATAATGGAAGGGATTCAGTTGATCCAAGTTGTTGGAAATATATGATCTGTGCAGAGCATGGGGACTTGGCTCATGGGTTTTTTATTCTTGGTGGGATCATTTTCACACAGGATATTTTACGCATTCTCCCAAATCCACTATTTTTATTTTTCTTTATTTCATATTTCGTTGTGGATGATAGTGGAACGGAGATGATCTGTAGAGCTCTGTCAGGGTTTGGAGTCAATGGGTCCATGGCATCGATTGGGCCTGCAGTGGATCTCATCCCATTTGTGCCGTGATGTATGAAGGTTCCATAGATGTTGGAGAAAAGACTACGAAGGTGTCGAAGGGGAAATCCCAAACGGATGAAGCTGACAATGTCCTCATTAACAGAGGATCTATGTAGCCATCACGGCTCTGAAGGTGCACTATGCTTTGTGCTGATATGTCGTGGTGATGCCTGAGGCCCCAAAGAAAGATGAGGCACCAAATATTGGTGTAAAACCTGTGGCTCCAAAGGCGGTGGCTCTCAATGCCAAGGATCTAGTTACAGGCACTAAGACTACTACTCCGAAGGCCGTTATAAATTCTCTCCCCAGGATCGTCTACGGGGTCGCAAAGAAAGCCGAAAAGGAGTCTAGCTACATGGAACAGGGCAATAGTTTCTTGAAGGAGCCCACAGAGATCCCATTTCACTGTGGCACACCTAAGGCTACTTGGTCATGCCACCTCCAGATAGAATCAAAACCCTCATCATTGGTAAATTCTTTTTGATTTAAAGCTTTTATTAAAACCCTTTCGGAGATGTCACTACTGATCTGGGTTCACGCAATAGACTGTGTGATGCATTTGAAGAATCTTATCTCAAATCATTTTGGATATCGAGATAGATTACAATATATGGGGGCAGAGCTCTCGAGGATCCTAAACCTCTTAGATAATACAATGTTTTACCTATGTCTCCTATAATACCCAATCTGAGGCTGAGACGTGGTGCAATAGATTACAACAAAACAAATCATTCAGGAGGAGGCTTTGGGAGTAGTTCAACCAAAAACACAAAAACACATCAAAAACAAAAAAAATGGAGGACTTTCTTTCATGAATATCCTCTAAGGGAAAAATTCACCTTCAGCGACAACAAAGCAAGCTGGAACAGAACCGGGTCCATACATTGTGGAGAAATTGAATCACATCCCAAAATTAAACATATATATACTAGAAACAGATGAGCATTGTAATATTTCGGAAAAATAGGCTATTATCTGTCAATTCAACTGTTTCTGGACAAAACCCACTGAGCTCTTTCACTAGATTTTTGCAAACTGGAGTACTCACTATGATATTGACCTTTGTTCTAAGGGGTTTTTCATTGTAAATTTCCCATTAACAGAGGCTAGAGACGTCATATTACGGGAAGGACCATGGTTCTCGGTATCCGTGGGTCATTTCATCACACCATGGTTTCCGAAATTTTATGCGAATACTATGGTTGTATCTAGGATGCTAGTTTGGGTTCATCTGCAAAACCTCCCATTACATCTATCAGACCAGCCAAACCTTCTAGGCATCAACAACACCATCAGCTGATATATTAAAATGGACACACAAAGACTGGAGGAAATAATTTTCACATTAGCATGAATATGTGTAGAAGTAGATCTTAGCAAAGGCTTGTCGACCACATTCAACTGAAGCACAAACATTGGTGCTAGAAACAGATACTTGATTATGAAAATACAACATTTAGATGTAGAAACTACCGGCAAACAGGACACCAGCAAAATATGTGCCTTGAAGCCAAAAAAACACCGAAATAAAGAAGAAAACAGGGAAACAAACCAAAGGATGGCAATTTTCACCACCAAGCTCTGATGAGGAGGAGGAAGTTGGTGTGAAACATCCCATACCAACGAGGACAATCATACGAACAAGGAATCAGAAGCACAAGAATTACATCCACAATCTTAGATGGATTCACAACCAGTAAATATACCAGACGCAATGGATACCAGTGGATCCAAATGACTACTTACATCAAACAACTCTTATTCTGATAAAGAAAACCCTCTACCTGAGGATGATACTTCACTTGCACTTGTATCTTCGATGCAGACTCAAGAGGAGTGGTGCAAGGTGGAGAAGAAAAAAGGGAGAAAAGCATGATTTTTCTCCCAATATGTACATTATTTTTTGCAATTTTTGATGAATCATTGACTAGGCCATGAATGGGTCACAACATCTACAACATGTAATTTTGTTTTAATTAATAAAATTAGGATCTTTCTCTTGGAAAAAAAAAATAATATTTGGAACGTTAAACAAGATATATAGTCATTTAAGAAAATAATATAACCTTCACCAAAACCATTTGAAATATATTTATAATTAATTTTAAAATTAATTATTTATTACTAAATTAAAATTAAAAAAAATTACAATAATGGAAAATTATTTCTTAAAAATTAAATAAAACTTTTAAAAAGAAATTAAATATTGCAATATATATATATATATGAGAGTTAAAAATGAGAATATATATTATATATATAAATTTTATACAAAATTGGCAATAATTTATCGAATATTTTATACAACAAACTTATAAAAATAATACTTAAATTAATATTAAAATAAATTCATGTTGCCAACCAGAACCAAAAGGGTGAGATACTGACATAATTAAATGTTAAAAACAAATTCATGTTGCCAACAATAACTTACAGAGTTAGATATAGACATAATTAGATGTTAAAATAAATTCAGATTGCCAACAATAACCAACTGGGTAAAGTACAATATGTCTACTAAATTTTTACCAAGGTGTAAATAAATGTTTACATATTTCTTTTGGACTTTTACTTAGCTTAAATAAATGTTTATTCTACTCCACACTAGGACCACAACAGACGACTTTTCTAAATGCCTCTTTCGGCAACGTCAGTATCACTCATCGCTCATCACTCATCGCCTCCCAGTCGTCACTCATCGCCTCCCAGTCGTCGGAAAAATTCGAAAGCTCCACAACGCGCGCCTAATAAGAATGTATATAATTCCGTGGAATAAAGAACAGAAGAGATGGTGGCTGGGCATTTTGGAGGATGGGTTCTGAGCAATTGCCAGTGAGTTTTCCATTATTATTGTTTTCTTTTTGTTTTATTAAATGTTATATTAATAATTTGTTTCAAGGATCGCATTATAATAATTTATTGCGTGTATTTGATGATATTAGATTGATAGTTGCGTGTCATTTTTTGGTTTGTAGATTTTATATTTGAGTTTGAATTTTATTAAAATCGTTCAAGAAAATTTAGTAATCTATTTAAAGTTTATTTAGGTTTATTTTTAAATTTTTAGAATTTTTTTTATTTACATTTCCAATTTAAGTTTCCATAAAGATTAGGTGAAGGTTATTTTAATTCTTCTTATTGCATATAATAATGTGATAGAATTTATTTTATTTTTTTTTCTCAAAATTTTAACAATGTAATTATTTTTCTCTATATCTTATTATTAATACCTATTTTCTAATGTTTTTGCATGGAGATGGAGAATGAAGATGATTTAGACTTACAATTTGTAACATTTTGTTTATTTATATATAAATTATATTATTATTTGTAAACAATCAAAAACTATATTAATAAGATTTATATTTATTTTGAGGGAGTGGATTTTCCCTCTTTCTCAGACCTCAAGATAGCTATGGATATGGTTATATGTGAGGTATGTCTAGTGCAATTATGGTTATTTTGTTATTATGTTTTTTTCTCTGTTCTTAAAGAAATTTACCAAAAAAAATTCTAGAATGTAGTAAAAATTATAAAATGGTGATAATTTGTTTAAATAAATTGATATTGGTAATGAATGAACAATGAAACTTTAAACAAAAGAAATAATTAATTAAATTGAACTTCCTTCTCCCACAATGAACTTGGGTTGTACAACTTCTCTTCCTCATTGATCAAACCTTAAGCTCCTCCAATGGTGATGCATTTAGGGCCAACTTGGTCCAATCTCACACTTCCCTCCAATAGTCCACATGTGTCCAATACCAAACTTTGCAACCTGGACCTCTGATTCGACTAGCAAATCAACATCAACAAGACGATACACATACCTTGCTTTCCAACGCACTCCTTGTCCTCTTGTCCTCAAGATTTAAGCTTCTCGAGATATGGTTAGGGCACACCAAAAACCCTAAATAACTACTCCCAACTATGTTTCCCTTCTCCAAAGACATTCTCTTCTTTTGATTTCCTTTCTAGACTTCCAAGCATTATTTTGGGCATAAGACACTTCCTCAAAATACCCTACAATTATCTGTCTCACAACAACAAGTGATCAGAGCTATCTAGAAAGGAAGACACTATTGTTAAGCTACCTATCTCCTTGGAGTAACTATTACTAAGATAGAGATGTTTTACAAGCCCTCTCGACCATCCAAATTATGCCTCCAACATAATGTTGTAGCAACAATTCCTTGTCGCCTGAATAGAGATTCAAACACCACACAAAAGAAGTGAAGAAAATTACCCAAACTTATCTTAGAAATACAGCCTTGTTCATCATGGCTATCCACACACAAACATAACATAGCTCCTCCACATATTGTGCCAAAGTCATCCTCCTTGCTAGCATGTTAGCTGCCTCAAGTACACTATCTATCTCAAAGGTATACCTAATTTTATTTGCACATTGGATGTGCTCTAAATCTCCAACAATTAACTTCTATTTATATGCACACACGTGGCTTTGTGAATTTTTCCTTGAGGCATACTTTAGCCCAAGTTGACCTGCCAAACCAGACAAATTAACCACCAACCACATATAAAATTAATATCTCTTATTAGAGACCTCTATTTTGAGTGACTTTAGCTACCCTTTTCTCCTTTAGGTGTCCTCTAACACCTCCAAGTGTCAAATCACTCAAAGTCCAATTGTTTTTTCCTAATTAATTTAGGTGAAAAACTCCAAGATTGGGTTCCAATGCCATATCAATTGTGTTGCTCTTCTTCATCCAAACACCCATTGCTAGGGCTTCAAGTTCTTCCCAAGCTACTAAATCTCAACAAAATCTTTAGATATAGATCCACAAGAGATCTCATATTAGACTACAATTGACCATATGCTTATAGAACTAAGTCAATAGGCTAACAAAATATTCCCAATTCCACCACAAGCTTGAGAAGCGCCAAGGGATATAATTTTACCCTTTTTAGACACTGGAAAATAAGAAGAAAGGAAAGAAAAATTATACCCAATGAGATTTAAATTTTACATCTAAGTACCTATCATAGAATCTTCTAAGAAGATTGCAATTCAAGACTCACAGTGGTCGAAATTGATTCACACATCAACATATAATACCTATTGCCAAGAAATTCCGATGCGTATTTAACTACAAGACCCACAATACCTACAGAATTTAGACTCAATTTCCTAAGAAGTGTTGGAGCATACCCAAGAGAAGGGTAAAAACAGTAAAGAAGCATATAATTGCAACAATTTCTGGCATCATCTACTGGAAGAGACACCTTGTATTAACCAGGACATGTCAAAGATGTATTCATTAAAATAAAAAGATAGAAAATGATGGTAGATAATTAAATATAGGAACATCAACAATTCACTTCAACCAAAGTTAGCATATAAAATGGAAGTTCGACACAGACAGAATTGACGATAGTTGAGGGATTACAATGAGAAAAAAAACTCTAGACATCAAATTGACTTCTAGTTCACCCTGTGTGACTACCACAACAATTTTTTAATAAAAGTATTATCAAGATAAAATGTCATCCAAGCGGGCTGATACTCAGGAAGTCAAATACAATAATACAATGTGAGAAGATATATTAAAGGAAATTCTAGAGAAAACAAATTTACAAACAGATGTTACCTCAACCTCACCTACAACTGACAAACAAGTTCCTCTAGTAGAGACAAATACACCCAACACTTGAGCTTGATAAATAAAGAAAGGCTAAAAGAAACATCTAGTAAGAAACCTGACCTAAGGCATGCTTGAGAAAAACAAATATTTGAAACGCTAGAAAATTCTATGAGAGAAGAAAAGAGAAAAATAAAAGAAGGATATTGGATAGTAAAAATATTTAGCAGACACAACAACAACAAAGGGATATCTAGTTAGAATGTTAGAACCAAGATATAAGGTGCAAGTATTAGAACATAAAATAGTAGTTGAGCAACAATTGTTAAGGAACATATCACTAGCCAACAAGGTAGAGTATTTGAAATAATTAAAAGCATTTGATACCCATGAAAGTATAGTTATATGGAAATGGTCTATATTTTATCAACATCGTCAAGTGCTTGCACCAACTACTTATCAAACAACATTCCCTATGACTTCAACACCAGCACATGCAATAGCACAATCATCTCGATCATATTCCTAACAATATAAATTAAATTTCTTTGATCCAAGCTTTTAGGATGTGGTCTCTCTTCTGAACAGCAACATCACACTTAGGAAATTGAAGTTAAAGGTTCCAATCAATCGGCCAAGGAAGGGAATAGAAGAATAATTCACATCTTAAATCTTATAGATGTAACTCAAGAAGTTCTCATGACTCTGAAACTAGATTTGCTAATTAGCCAACCACCCTCCCAGACGAGATTTTATTTCATTATAAGGATTTACATTTTTTTAATTATGGTGTATCAAATTTTGTAAGACTCCAAATATTCCCTTCTTTGTCACAAAGAAGATATTAAGGGTAGGGGAGATGTTGGAGGGCCTAGTTGACTTAGTTGACGATCCCAAACAATTCTAGAATTGATATTATAAGGTTGATCAACTCTATACTCGAGTCAAGGGTCTAAGTTAGATAGGATAAATTGGTTTTGACAATTAAATTTTTGTGACTATCTCGACATACTATATATATATATGAAAATGTATGCATCATTGTATCTTTTGTGACTAGTTTTTGAAGAGAATATAATATAAAGTAACACTGTGTTAGTTCTTTGCTACATATTTTCTCTTCTTCTATTCCTATGTTCCTTATCTTCATGTGATTTCTTGTTTTCCTTTCTTGTTTTTCAATATTTTACTAAAATATAAAATATTGTAAAATATTGGTGTATCTTTCAATGAATTGTAAAATGTTGTAAAATAATAGTGAACCATTCACTTAATTATAAAATATTGTAATTTATTGGTGAATCCCTCATTTAATCTTAACATCAAGTTATTTTTTCTTCTTATGCATTGATTCTCTCATAGAAAAATAATTATCCAATTAATTCGCTTCAAATAAACAAACATCATTAGGATTTGATGGTTTATAACCATCTATAAGTTTTATCAACTCCTTGTTGTGTAACTATTATAGTAATTATTGTGTTTTCTTCTTGAATCAAAACTCTAATAATTTTTTATCAATACACAATTTTTTGAAATTACACAAATATGTAATGAAAGTTAATTTCATATGTGATAAAAAAATCAGTTAGCACAACTCATTATAAAGCCACAATTTTTGAGTTCAAAAATATATCACACAAAGAAAAATGTACATTACTTAGTATCACATGTTACAATATAAGTATCATCAAAGGATTTCAACTTCAAAAATGATAATACACTAAATAATCTCTCATCCTCCACTAATTACATGTATTTCTCCTTTAGCCTTTCCCTCAAAAGTATAATTTCATTAAAGGGATGTTTTTCCCATGAAAATAGATCCCTTACAATGAAAACATAGGAAGCTAGATAATAGGTCATTATTGCATACAAATAGCCAAGTGGAACATATTTACCTTTCCTAATAAATATTTTGAAACAAAATACAAGATAAATTGTGGATTCTCTAGAAAATGAAGAAGCTTAGGTCATGTCAGCAAGTGAAATGGAATTAATTTATTTTCCATAAACCATTATATATATATATATATATATATTAATATAATTAATAATTAATGATAATTATGGAAAGTATGTGGAATACCCAAAGAATAAACAAAGCCATATATGCCTTTGCCTCCACCTCCTCCTACGCCTCCTCCCCCTCTACCTCCTCTTCCTCCTTCTCCTTCATAACGACCAACACCTCCTCCTCCTCCTCCTCGTCTTCCACCTCTGCCTCCTCCTCCTCCTCTGTTACCTCTACCTCCTAATCCACCACCACCTCCAACTCCACCTCCACCTCCATGACCCCCTCTTCCTCCTCCTACTCCACGTCCACCTCCACCTCCTACACAACTTCCTCCTCCTCCTCCACCTAAACCTCCACCTCCACCTTCACCTCCTCCTCCACCTCATACTCCCCTTCCCCTCCTTTTCCACTCGTCCTCCAGCTCCATCTCCACCTCTTCCTCCTCCTCCACACCCTTCTCATCATCCTCCTCCACCACCTCATCCACCTCCTCCTCCTCCTATAATTCCACCTCCACCACCGCCTCGTGCTCCTCATCTTAATCCATATCCAAATCCACCTCCTCCTCAACCACCTCTTCCTCCTCCTCCTCCACCTCCACCACATCAAGCTCTGCCTCCTCCTACACCTCCACCTCCACCTCCTACTCCTCATCCACCTCTGCCTCTGCCTCATCCTCATCCACCACCTCCACCACCACCTCCTCCAACTTCTCCACCTACACCTCCTCCTCCTCCACCTCCTCATCCTCCACCACCACCACCACCTCCTCCTTCTCCTCCTCGACCACCTCGTCCTCTAGCTCCACCTCCTCTTCCACAAGCACTTGCACCTACACCTCCACCTCCACCTCCCCCACCACCTCTGCCTTATCCTCCTTCTTCTCCTCCTACTCCATCTCCACCTCCACCACTTCTACCTCCTCCTCCTCCTCCTCATTCTTCTCCTGCACCACCTCCTCCTCCTCCACCTACTCTTCCTCCAACTCCACCTCCTCCACCACCTTTGCCTCCACCTCCACCTCCTCCACCATGTCCACATCCACCACCTCCTCCTCCTCCCCCTCCACCTCCTCCACCACGTCCACCTCCAGCTCTGCCTCCTCCACCACCTCCATCTCTGCCTCCTCCTCCTCCACCACCTACATCTCCACCTCCTGCTCCACCACCACCACCTCCTCCACCACCTCTGCCTCCACCTCCACCACGTCCACATCCACCTCCACCTCCTCCTCCACTACCTCCATCTCCACCTCCTCCTCCACTACCTCTACCTCACCACTTCTACCTCCTCTTCTACCACCTCTTCCTCCTCCACCACCTCCGCTTTGCCTCCTCCGCCTCCTCCGCCACCTCCACCTCCTCCTCCACCACCTCAACCTCCACC
>APFE030704683.1:72511-83582 GCA_000404065.3 Pinus taeda | reverse complement strand
TCAGTTAAAGAGATAAGGATGAGTTCTAATTTGAGTAGTAATTAGTTGGCTCAGTTAATTGAGTCAAGTCCAGTTATAATTGATTTAAACAGTTTGTTTAAATTAATTTTAGTTAGTTAATGCATGCTTGCATATAACTGCTGCACTTCAGATAACTAAAGATTCTCTCATGAATAACTCATGCATGTCAGTTCATACGGAGACCTAGTTGAGATCAGAGAAGGGATATTGTACTATCAGTTGGATGAATATTTTTCCCATAAAGGAAGCTCATCCATGATGAGGGTTTATCTCCTTCAGGACTGCGTAGTTGGATCAGAGGTTTGTGAGTGTGTGAAGAGGCCAATTCACACAAGTGGCTGCACTAGACCCCAATCAGAATTGCACAAAGAAATAGGAGGCTTGGAGGGTAGATGAGAGGTTAGATAGAGGCATTTGATTGTCTATGAGGAGAAAAGGTATTGCAGAGAGAGCAAGATAGATTTTCAGCTGATTCTTTTTGTAATACTAGCTATATTTCCACTTGTATGATAATACAGAGTTGGGGTTTTAGGCTGAGGCTTTCCCTGGGTCATTTCTTCTATGTTATGTGTGATTGATTTCTCCTTATCAGTTATATGTGTTCTATTGATCTTGTTCAATTCGATTAAGCTTCCGCATAATTGTTTGTAGAAGTGGATCAAGTATTTTTCTTTAGTATATTGCATTATCAGGTGATCTACAGGTGGGAATTTCTACATGATATCAGAGCTAGCTGATTTGTAGAAAAATTTCTACATCTTCTTATGAGAAATTATTTTGATTGAGAATGACCAAGTACCATTATGAATACCTCCCTAGTTAAGAGGGAGTGTTGAAAAGTGTAACTAGTTTCAGCCTGATGAGCCTCGGTATTTCAAGAAGAATGCTACAACTCCCAAGGCCACCGACTTTAATTATCAACTAGTGGTTCGTACAAAGTTAAGAGTTGTTGGTACCATATGTGCAGCATACAATGTGTTCTTCCTTTGCTGTCATGATGTAATAGAATGCATGGATTGAAGTCAAATCCTAAACTAATTGTAGAAAATGAAATGTTCAAAATGGAACCTTAACCTATTGCAAGAAAGAAAGTACAAGGAAAGAGACGAAAATTCAATGCTAAATCACACCATTTCCTAATTAACTGCCAAGAAACTATGTTTTGCAATAATGATAAACTATCATGAACCAAATGCTACTATCTAAGCATGGAAGTAAGAAGCATCAAACATCACTAATGTGCAAGTAAAGGGACGGAAATAAATATGGTTTTGTCTTTTTGTCTTTTCATGCAAAATCAAGTATGCAAACTAATTTCCTTTGGTGATGTGGCAGGTGAATTAAGGATGTTGGAGGTTGGATGGAAGGGTTAGAAGATGGTTGGATGGTGTGGGAGACCCTTGGGAGGATTTCGGTGACTTCCTAGAGGTTTTCCATCAATTCGACCTTAAAACAAGCCATTTTAGGAAAACGTACAAGATGTACTAGAAACCTACAGGATGATCTTGTAGGAATTACAGTGAACCTACAAGATACAACCGAGCGAAAAATGTTGGAAATACTGAGAGGGGGGGTGAATCAGTATTTCTTTTTCCCACTATTGTTTTACCAATTAAAACATATATTTCAGAACACAAGATGAACAACAAGTATAAATGCTTTTATTAATAAAAATGTGTAGTAAAATAGATACAATATATAGATGGTTACAATCAGTTGCCAAGCTCCAACTTGGACTTTGGTGAGGCTCCAACCTCCAGAGCACCAACTCTACTTCGCCAAGATACCAATCTTGGAATTAGGAGCACCAACTCCGAAGGACTTCAATCCTTCCTACTTCTGAGGCATCAACCCCAAGGACTCCAATCCCACTTACTTCTGAGGCACCAACCCCAAAGACTCCAATCCTTCTTGCTTCTGAGGCACCAGCCCCAAGGACTCCAATCCAATCTTGTCTACGCACTTTTGATAATAATGTTTTTCTCTCAGAACTCTTCTCTGCTGAGTTCTGTCTATTTACAGATTCACTATAGTCTCCAAGCTATAGTGTCAATGACAACCAATCTTCTTATGAATGAGTCTTTACAACTCTGCACACTGCCCACACATAGTCTCCAATAGCCTTCATGCTCACTGATAATGTCTTCGCATAGCTTTAGTCAGTCTACTGTTAGCTGCACTAAGCTCTGCATAAAGAACAACTTCCTGTTCAAGATTATGTTCTGTGCTAGCTACTTCTCCCCTTCGACTGTCTGCTATCCTGGTGGCCCTTCGGCCCTTTTTCTATTCTGCTGCATCCTCTCGCTACCTCTGTCTCCTCCAGCTTATTTTCCACAGCGTTCAACAACCTCCAACAACATACACACCTAACTGTTCTCTGCTTTTCTGTCTATTACACATTCCTGATCCTCTGATTATCGGTTTTCTCTTTCTCGCTGGCTCTTTGGCTTCCTCCTCGCCTGCTTCAACTTCCTCACCATTGGCTTGTTTTTCGCTGTAGCTTCCTCTGTCTCATCGTGCTCACAGGACACGTTAATTCATAAGAGAGTGCTAAATAATCCTCAGAGAACACATCTTCCGGGTTAAAATTGTAACAGTGCTCCTTTTGAAAATGATTATGGACATACCTAGAAACAGCTTTGTTTAACAAACAACCACGTCCCAATCACAATCACTATCACCATGAATCAGCCTCCTCAACTATCGTTCAGGCCTCTTGAACTATCGGGAGCATTATTGTATTGCATTTCTAGCTCCAAACCCCGTGTAGGCCAAATATCAATTACACAGGAAATATGAGCAAAAATAGGTGAAAGTGCTAAAGGGCAGACTTCAAGGACCATTGCACCCGTATCTATACCTATGTCGGGTCCGCAGTGAAATCGGAATCGGCAGTCGCAGGATATGGTTGATGGCCGATGGCCGATGGACATGATAAGACATTAAGCCAAATTGCAATATAGCATCGGGTCCTCTCTTGCAATCACAATCGACGTTCAAGACTTCCGAGGGTCCTTTATACATCAACCCCATGACATCACCGATGGCCAACAGCCGATCCTCCATTGGACGTGATATTATATTAAGCCTGTCTATAATGTTGCATCGGGTCCGGTCTTGCAATCGCAATCGGCGCTTGCCCTTGGTGGAGGTCTGTTGCGATATCGCTAATCGCTATCAGCTATTGCAATGGGTCACTTAACACTTCATGACTTCCGCTCCCGAAGTGCCGATGCTATGATTAGCAATCGCAAATCGCAAAGGTTCAGGGCTCGACGTTAACATAGGCCACTCGCTTATAGCCATGCAATAATATGTGCCAAACTTGATAGGACTCAACACTCCCATGCATAAAATTTCAAGTCCACTTTCCCGAATCAGCGAAGTGTTTAGCGTGATTTCTCTATGTAAAAACCATTCGGTGATAAACAAGTAAATACACAGAGGCAATGCTATATGGGTTCTACGGCCCGATAGCGTTAACACTTCTGCCTCTGATAGAGTATTCTTTGCACACATATATAAACTTTTCCTTTCTGCTCCAATAGTGTATTTGCCATATATGCATAGTTTTTGGCCACCGATAGTGTTAATGCCTCCTTTGCTCCTCCGATAGCTCTTGATAGTGTTATCTGTGGATATATGGCTCCTGATAGCTGTGTCTGCTTCCTCTGTGGCTCCAATAGCTCTATTTGTTGCATCCTATAGCTATGTTTGCTCCTTTGATTTCTCTATCGCCGTGTCCTTTGCTCTTCCTCTATGCTCCTTTGATCAGTCTTCCTTTGGATTCCAAACCTTTGGCATATATTACTTCTCCTGTAGCTCTGATAGGATCTGTTTATGCTCTGTTTTGGCATATATTACAAGCAACATTCCTCTTGCTCTGATATGGCTCCTCTTGCTCTGATATGCCCTCCGATGGCTCCGATGGCTCTATTTGCATCCTCCATGGCTCTATTTGCATTGTTTGCTCCTCTTGCTCCAATGTGGCTCCTCTGGCTTGGCAATGTCTTTCAAGGCCCTTCTTTGATACCTTCATACTCTGCCTTTTCTGATATGCCTCTCTTGCTCTGATATTCTACAATATGCTTTGATGTGACTCTGTTGTTAACTCCTCCATTAACAGACTCTTGCTTATGGCTTGGCTATCCTGATGGCCTTGCTCCTGTCTCTTCATGGATTTGCTCTGCTTCCCCTTGGCTTCATGTCATCCTCTAGTATCTAGAATATTGCCATATTGACATCAATGACAACCTAGGTCAACAAAAAATGTGAGGTGTTGGAGGTGATGTGAGGCCTAGGAAAGGTGTGTGATGGGTGGAATAGAGTGGGAAAATGCCTAGGATCACTTAGAACTCAAAACCAAAGTTCGGAGATGGATAGATTTTCTCAAGAAGCTTGGAGAAGTTTCCTTGTGAAATGATGCAATTGTGAGGGTTTAATGACAAAGAAAATCAAATCCAGATTGGATGGGATTTTTTTTTTATTAATTAGGATGTTGTGGGTCCCCAATTCAAGTGGAATCACTCAAAAAGACCTAAGTTAATCCATGCTAAAAAAATAAAAAACATTACTAGTCGAAAATCTAGAAATTCAAGAACTAGTAAGCTAGTAAATCTAAAAAAATGCTTAAGCAAATCAAGTGAAAGTGAAATGGGGAAATTTTTGTTATGAACTAGAATGTTTTTTTAATCTAATTCAAGTGGAATCAAGTCGATTGAATCTCATTAGCATGCTCTAAAAAATAGCAAAAAAAAAAATGAGGTCCAACAATCTAGATTTGGGAATAAGAAGACTAATCCAAGCAGCTCAATGATTATTATGAACTTCCAAAATTTTTCCAAGGATGAAATAATTCTTGTGATCGTACGAAAGAGTTTACATCAACCATTGAACTCAATCCTACAACAAGAAATCATTAATACTAAATGCATAAATAGAAAGAAATACAAACTAGAGATGCATGTGAATACGCAATGAAAAGAAGGAAAGAAAATGATACAAAAAGGCTCTGAGGTTCCTGGGATGGCCAAGCCCAAGGAAAATTAGAGACCTATGGAAGAGGACAAGATTTAGAAGTTTCACATGACACCAATCTTCATTATTTTCTTCAATAGAATTACATCCCTGCAAGAAAATACAATGGAGCTGCAAGAATACAAGCTCTCTCCATAATAACACTAATGAAAATCTCCCCCTAGAGGAAAATTCGACTTGGTACTTGTAAAAAATGATTAGGAATAATTCCCCATGAATGGGGTAAGCTTTCCCCACAAAAATCCCTTGATTAGTGGATCTAATCCCCAATACTAGGAATTTCCATTAAATGGGAGGGAACATATTCCTAGATTTTCTCAATCATTCCCTAGAGGCAAATTTGACTTGGTACTTATAAAAAATGATTAATAATCATTCCCCATGGATGGAGGAAGCTTTCCCCACCAAAATACCTTGATTAGTGGATCTTCTCCCTTGATTGGTGGATCTGCTCCCTTGATTAGTGGAACACATTCCCAGATTTTCTCAGTCATTGGAGTTCCATAATTTGTGCCGTAATACCATAATATCTTGTTGACTTATTATTTATTATTGATCGTCCAGTAGTAAGGAACACGTCCCTAAATTATCTCCTCCTCCAACTCTTCATAAGCTGCCCAATATTCTCATAATATTCCACAAAAAATAAATAATATTAGGCACAAATATTCAGTTATTCATAAACCTTCCTAATGAATATATCAAAGTTAAAAATAAATTATCTAATGCAAAAAGAGAGGTTTAATGATGGTCATAGGCCTTAAATCTAGAGGTCCATCATACCCCCCTGCCGAAAGTGTTGCTCATCCTCTAAGCAACTTAGTGACCTTATTGTGCCTCATCCATGGCCATGGTGGCCTCTCTCTTGTGCATTAAGAATCTTCGCTGTAAGCTTTGCAAGGACAAGCCCAAAAACATATTTATTCAAAGAAAAATCATTGTTTCTTGAGACCATTAGCTTGCTTTCTTTACCTTATTCAAGATGAGTTCTTGAATATTTTTTTGTTTAGCAAGGTCTTCCACACCCTTACATAGAAAGTCATTTATTTGCCTTAGGATTGCCTCCTGTAGGATTTCTGGGTCACTGTAATTCCTATAGGATCATCCTGTAGAAAACACAATCCCTTTGTAAACTGAAGTAAAGGAGTGGAAAAAATGATAGAAATGGTGGACGAATGAATGGTAATGACTGGTAAAATAAAAATGTGAGTGACAAGGGTTTCTTTGTGATCCTCCTTTTCTATTTGACGGTCCTTCTTGCTGACCTACAAATGGAAATTTCATGAAAATGGAGAGGATACTCTTTTTTTTTTTTTCAAGAACGAAATGGGATGGATGAATAATGAAGAGATAGTGAATATGAAGTGGATGGAGGGCTTGGAGTGCTGTGGTGACCTTGGCCTTTGCAAAAATGTCTTCTTTTGACTGCTGTCTTCATTCCTTGAAATCATCACCCTTCATAATTTGACTTTTCAACATTGCATGAGTGAAGGAGTGAGCTGCAATCAACTAGTTGAAGGCAGCTGAGATTGCTGACCTATCCTTAGCTTATAAAACCTCATCGCTCATGCATTAACAACATATTTCTAACTATAATATGCTCAGGAGAAGAGGTCAAGAATATTGCATACCTGTACCTACCTGATGGTTGTTGGAGAGACATGCATGTTGTTACTGAGTTGATGTTGATGTGTAGGTGTTGGATGGTGATGCTGATGATCCTGATGCTCCTGCTAAGCTCTAGAGGAGCTTCTTTGACCTTTGGATCTCCTTTAAAATTGCTCACTGTCAATCCTATAGGTGATGTTCTGTATCCTGTAGGTTTACAGGACAACGACTTGTTTTGTCCATATATCCCAAACAGTAGACTGGATTGAATTGAAACTTTTTGAGCATGTTGCCATCATCATTATGCACCCCTTGATCTGAAATGAGGGTTTTAACATCTTGTCAAGCTTACAAGAACCTCCCACTCCAGAGCTTAAACAAATGTCATCTAGCTCATGTTGACAATTGCAGAATTATGTACTTGAAACAAGTGTATGTGTTTGTTTGTCTTCATCTGTTTAAGTGCTTTAACTTGACTTGTTTCAGCTGATATTAAACATATACATCAGACATATAATGCAGCAAATAAACATCACACATAACAACAAATTTAATAAGGAGTTCACCCCGATCTTGTTGGCTACATCTCCGTGAGCTCTTGTCAATTTGACTTGGCTCTTTGGGATTATGGTTTGAATTCTTTTACAAGTTCCACACTCAACTCTAGAGGTTACTGAACTGAACCAATGGGCTTAGAATACCATCTACATCGCTGTCATGGCCGTCCTCATTGTGCAAGAAGATCTAGGCTCCCTTGGACTTGATTCCTTCAGCAGGTGCATTGAGCTTCCCTAAGCTTCTTAATGGCACAAACTCCTTAAGAATGTTTCAAATGTCTCTGAAACCTCTACTACTATCTCCAACACATATCTGACATCAACAGATAACTGTTTATTTGCTCAAAAAGAGCATTGCATCCCCGATCTAAGCCTTCCACCACGGTTGGCTCTGGGCTACCTGAAACTTCCCTTCAGCATCTTGTCCTTTAGAAGTCTCCAAATGCTTCTGAAAATACCTTCATTGAATTCATAAGGTTCATTATAGTCAGGAACGACTATTTATTTGCTGAGAATGGATAACGGTAACTCCTACAACAGCCTCCAACCCCTGGTAGCCCTGAGCTCCAAAATCTCCCTAGACGAACATCTCCTTGAAGATGGCTTCTTTAGCTTCTCTGGGATGTTCCGATGGCTTCAGAAGGCCAAAATTAGCCTAGGTAGACTCTTCTTTCACTCCCTTAGGTCGAAAATTGCATCTTCTGTTCATTTAATCAATTTCACCTAGTATTCCTCCACCAAATATGGAGAACCAGAGTTAACTGGAGTTAAAATTGGCAATTTCTGCCAATTTTGGAGGTCCGCTAGGCTTGATCACTGGCTAACCGTAACTGTCGGTGGATTGGCATGCATGTGACTACAATCTCCGGGCGGTTAACACTTGTTAAGGCTGGCAATTAGGGAGAACTATTACATTCACCACTGTGGGTGTTGTTGGCATGTGACCACTCTTCCCAGGACCGCCAATGGTCTAGCCCCCAAACAACAAATGTTAACAACATAAATATAAACCTCGATCCCATATGGTTAAGAAACATGCATGTAGTGCGGACGGCTAAGGTGCCTGACTTGCCCGTGGGAGGTCACGGGTTCGACCCCGGTTGACCCATAAAAATTTTGATATGCCAATTCAAGGCCATGTGGTGGCCTCCGAGCTTGCCACGTGTTGGATCCTAATTGGTCATCCAAAAGGAATATTCTAGTGAATATTCTAGAGAATATTCTAGGGAATATTCCAAGGAATATTCCTCAAAATATTCTTTTTTAAATTTTTCAAAAATTCAAAATTTGTAGTTCACTGGGCATTTTTAAAATGCGATAACTCCTCCATACGGTGTCAATTTTTCGAACTATTCACGGCACCGGAATTAGGAAGATGAGATCTATTCGGTTGTTTAGGTTCGACACACTTTCGAACACTTTGAAATTTGAGCTATCATTGAAGTCCTGGATCAATATCTGATCACTCCTCCCCATTGGGAATCTTTTGGACCCCAAAAGACTGATATATTGATCTGAATAGTAGATGAGAGTACAACACCCTCTTCTTTTAGCCTCCATACACTTTCCCTGCATAGCTAGTGCCTTTCAACGAAAACTCGAAGGTAGTCAACACTTCCCTTCCTGGATGTGCATGTCCTCATGTCAAGAACTGTTTTCCTTGAACTCATTCAGAATTTATAGAAGTTAGTTGAACATCACTTCCAAGTCACTTCCATGAAAAATTCACAAATGTAACCATGGCAACTTTTTCTACTGCAAATCTTCTTCTGTAGACGATGTCGAAAGAAGAAAATAACTTGATGAACAAATTCTTGTTTCAACAAAAGAAACAACTTTCACATCCTGTGAATCATCATCGGGTCTTTACATCATGTTTACAAATGATCGAATAAATCACAAGTCGACAAAATCATGCCTTTCAAACATTTGACCCTTCAAGTCAAGCATGTACAAAAAGAATTTAAACGATGCTTTTACAAAGATGAAACACTTCATCATTATCTCCCTTTTACAACCTTGGAGATCAAATCAATTTTTCCCACTCAATATTACATTACATGCATGTTTAAAACAAAGTAATCAACCCTTCAAGTTAATCACACATACATGTTCAAAATATTAGGAAATCATCATCCCTATGCTCATCCATATCATTTTCATGCATGCATTTCATCCTTCAACTTTCTCTTAAGTACAATCATAAGTAGAAGATCCTCGATCACATGTACATGTACTTTCAAAGCTGAAATGGATATAACTTTCACTGCAATAAAGCAAGTCTCATACTCAACTTTTCCATCCTGCAACTTGCATTCCCTTAGCAAAGAAATGCATTTAATCAAAAGACATGCAACTTTAATTTGATAAGAACTCTAACCATTTCTTACCAATCCACATCAAAGGCACTTCCTTTAACTACACATTAACATCAACATGTGGATCATCCTGACACATATCAATGATGGAAAATTCCTTTCCATTCTTGCCATACTCTTTCTCCACTTTCTTCAACTTTCGTGGAAGCATTGTTGGATTCAAAAT
The DNA here is from genome assembly GCA_000404065.3 of Pinus taeda. Classification (NCBI taxonomy): domain Eukaryota; kingdom Viridiplantae; phylum Streptophyta; class Pinopsida; order Pinales; family Pinaceae; genus Pinus; species Pinus taeda. The sequence continues at coordinate 73,815 of APFE030704683.1, read as the reverse complement.
CCAACACCTTTTAGCAACATGTCCTTGCTTATGAAAATAACTACAACACATGTGCATCTTCTTGACAACATGATTTGCATTGTTCAATGGAACTTTGGCTTCTTGCCTTCTTTCCTTCAAAAGTTTCCTGTATGTGGCCATTCTTTTCCAACATCTAGAAACACTATGGTTAAACAAACCACAAAAAGAACATGCAACTATTTTCCAATGCTTATGTGGAAATCCACCATTCTTTACATGATCAAAGGGAATATGATTAAAATCAGATTTATACCTTTCCCTTTCACGTTCATTTCCTTCATGAGGAGGTGATTCGAATGAAGAAGAAACTCCTTTTGGGATACCATCAATCCATTCAATGGTTTTAGAGATTTCAAAACTGTCTTGTTCAAGTGCATGCTTATGCACACCTTCTTCCTACAAGGTATGTTTCAAACTATTGCATTCCCCAAGAATACAATCTTTACCAACTTGAGGTAGCGAACTAGAAATGAAACTCCTTCTAGGAACTGTTTCAATTGCCTTCATGGCTGCTTTGGAACTTTCTCCATAAGATTTTCCATAGCCAAGACCCAAACAATTAGGCCTTTCCTCAACCATTATTGGCTCAAAAATACCCTGTGCATGTTTGCCCAATCCTTTTGCTTCATATCCCATTTTAGACATCAACTTGGACCCTATGCCTCTGGTATGTTTCTCAAAAGAACCAACATAAACATTCTTAGCAGAATTTGAAGACAAACTAGAATTGTTTACCTCTTCTTCAAGCTGATAATTGGCTAAGGATTCTTTGGCAACAAGGAGTTGTATCTCCAACTCATGTATCCTTTCCAGATTCATGTTTGCATTATGAAGTTGACTTTCCATTTCCTATAATTGGTCAGAAAGCAACTGCTTCTCTTCCTTCATGGAATTCAACTGCTCTCGAAATTTAGTGCTCTTTCTTTCATCCTCATACATTTCTCTCACCATATTCATCATGATGAAAAATTATTGCTTCAAGCCTTCATCAAAGAATCTTGTGAAGGAGGATTATTTTGAAAACTCACTTGTGGAAGTTGTCATTATCAAAATGAACAAAAGAACTACAACAAAATTAAGAATTTATTAACAAATTTCTGAACCATATGATTGCATAGTCAATCCCTTATTCAAACAACCTGTTTTGCATCAAACCTCTTGTGCTTCAAGGATTTCCTTGAGGTCCTTGGGGTAAGGAGAATTCCTTTAGCCCTTCTTCCTTCTTGTCGTCTCCTAGACTTAGCTATTAGTAGCTTTCCCTTCACCTTTGCAAACTCAAACAA